>PVKC010023493.1:0-17246 GCA_004027635.1 Crocidura indochinensis
TTTTTTTTTAATTTAAGAAGCTATGTTTTACAAAGCCGTTGATAAAGTTGAGTTTTTGACATATCAGCACCAGTATAAACTTCACTCTGCCTGTGTCCCCATGGTCCTGACCCCACCTGCCATCTTGATAAGCACATTATAAAGTTCAGTAGTTGTAGCTCAAATCTTATATTTTCAGTGTTGTTGACTCTGGTTTAGATATATTGCTGTACCACTATACATTCTGTTATACACTCAGTATTATACAGCTCAGCATCTATTCAGCATAGACCCTCTAATATAAAGGATTTATACTCATCCATATATCAGCATATGTATAGTTTAGCATAGATACTCAGTATATAAATAATTCAGCATATATATTCAGCATAAGTATAGCATATGTCCATTAAATACAACTCTATACTCAGCATATGTGGTAGAGCTAACCATTTCCCCTACATTACCAATGTGCCTGTCCCCTGCCTCATTACTTCCCTTTCTCATCTTCTTCCTTTCCACCTCAATTGTTTTCCTTTCGTTCTTCTCCCTATACTCTGGAGTTAAATATTTAGGCATCAAGGGTGATGTAGAACATTTTCTCTTCTTCTGTTTCAAGCTGCTGCTGGGTCAAAACAACCCGTTCTCTCAAAAGACAAAAATGTCTTGCTGTGGATTTGGCCCTACCTCACTATTTTTGAGTATTCTGTGCAGCCTCCACAGCAGATGAATTATGGGTGCTGCCAGGGGCTGTGGTACCAGCTTTGAAATCCCCCCAGCAGCACTCCAAGCAACACTCGTTATACCTCCTTCCACCCTCCTGACATTCCCAGACTGCCTGCAAGCCATGCAGACTGCACCCCTGAAGCACAGATATTTCCAAACCCACAGCTTCCACTTGACTGGTTCACCTCTGCTGATGAGATCTGAAAATAATTGTTGAATGAACTATTTTTTGGGGTTGAGACAATAAAAAGAATTAAGTTGTTATCAATCAATAAAAATTAGAGCTCTTGCTCAATGCATCAAGCTTTACAAATAGCAAAGTATAAAGAAAATCATGTTGCTAAGTCCACAAAACCTGGGGAAGTCAGAAAATGATGCAACTTCTTATTCTTGCTGCACTAGGCTTATTCTGGTCTGGGATCACACAGGATGTCGAAGTGGTAGAAGAGAGAGTGAGCTTAGAGGGAGCTATTTTGATCAGAAAATGTCTCTATTTTATAATCTGATGGTTACATAACTGACATTGACATTTTCCAGTAGATTCTACTGCCAAAATCTCTAAATACTACACAGTTATTATAAGTAACTCAGGCCTACCATATTAGGTACTCTGTAATTGATTGTTGATATTCTAGATACATAGTTATAATGTAGATAAGGGCCCTCAATTATCTCCTTTCCCTAATAAACACCATTAATGTATTCTCTTTTTTGTCTATTTGTCTTTCAGTATCTATATCTACTGTCCAAGTTATATAACAGTTACTAAACTTTTCATCCCCTAGGCAATAAAACCTAGTTGTTCCCAAACTCATATATGCCAATTTATAGATTAATATATAGACATTTTAACATCTTATGTAATTTTGATTCTTGTGACATCACTTTTACTGTCAAAATTTCAATTTGAGTATAAATCACATGATCACCTAAGCTGACATATAAAGCTATAGCTCTGTCCTTCCAGAGCGAGTCTTTCCAAACTAGTATCAATATAATCACTGACTTCTAATCAAGTATGTCTACAATTAATTTTTTAAGTCTGAAGCAGAAACTGTCTCTCAACTTTGATACACCTGTAAGTTTACCTTTGGTATGATTAACCCAAAATATTAATCAATTTGCTTTTCTATTCACATATGCTATTCTGTAAAAGGACAAGAGCAATAAGTCCTAAAATAAATAGAATGTATTTAAAAAGCTTTACTATTCAAGAAAAGTTTAAGACAAAAAAAGCCCCTGCTTAAGCTAAAATACTTTTCAAGCCTATGAAAGACATTATCTCTGACACATTGCAAAGCACACACTTATACTACATATAAATCTATATAAAATAATTATTTAAATCAATGGAATTGTGGACTATTTTACTAAGATTCTATGCTTTAGGCAATAATTAGTCTCACAAAACTGGTAATTTATTCCATAAACTTTAAATTAAAAATTTAACATTCATGCAAAGTTTTTGTAGACATGTGTATTCATTTTTCATCCATAAATACCCAAAAGTAAAATTACTGACTTGAATAGCAAAAAAATGTTTTAATTAAATGAAAAATTTTAACTCATGCTCATAGTAATCTAAGTTTAGTTAATTAAAAGTTTATTAATCAACTTAATCATTTCAATACTTGATGAATAAATTATTACAGATAATATATATCTTAGGACATTGACCTAATATAGATGGTCTGGTTTTAAAAGTTGACAGAGACATTCATCAATGTATAAAGAAGGGAATATATCCTGAAAAAATATCTTAAGTCCAAAAGGAATAAGTGTACCTAATATACTAGCACATGAGTTGAACAGCACTGGTCATTCAAGGATGTAAAAAGATTGAAAGCTCTGTACAAAACACACCACTGTTACACTGTTACTGGTCTAATTTAAAAATCCTCAGAACACTGACAGTAGCCTACATCTGTCAAAATCCTCTAACATGCAGGGGCTGGGCAATAGAAGAACAACAGGTAAGGTGTTTGCCTTGCACACAGCCAACCAGGGTTCAATACATGGCATCCCTGAGCCTGCAAGGAGAGATTTCTGAGTGCAGAATATTGAGAACCCCCTGAGAGCTGTCAGGAATGGCTCCCCCAAAAAATATTCTATACCCAGTGCCCCATATGGTCCCCCATGCCTGCCAGGAGCAATTTCTGAGTGTGGAGCCAGGAGTAACCCCTGAGCACTGCCGGGTGTGACCCAAAAACCAAAAAAAAAAAAAAAAAAAACCCAAAAAAAAAATATATTCTATAGCAGGAAATCCATTTTATAACCAGGGGTGGAGTATAGTCCAGGTCATAACTAATAACTATTCTGATGAAAGTGAAAAACTGCCTGCACAAAGCAAGCTTTTGTCATTAGGATCAAGTGGCTGATTAGGACTTGCTGCTCATTGCCACTGTCTGATGTAACAGGAAAGGATCTTCCTGCTTAATTTCCCCCCAGAAAAATCATAAAACTTGGCATCTTGGGGGCCCGGGTGGTGGCGCTGGAGGTAAGGTGCTGCCTTGCCTGAGCTAGCCTAGGACGAACCAAGGTTCGTTCCCCTGGTGTCCCATATGGTCCCCCAAGCCAGGAGCGACTTCTGAGTGCCTAGCCAGGAGTAATCCCTGAGCGTCACCGGGTGTGGCCCAAAAACCAAAAAAAAAAAAAATTGGCATCTTAGTGGAACACTTTCATGCCATCGAAATATTGAAAATTATATGTCAAATCATCTTAAGTCAGAACTGTCTATATTCTGTTTCCTAAAATAGTCAGGCCTACCCATAGGAGATCCAGGTTGGTAGAGTACCTGCCTTGCAGGTGATAGGTCTTGAGCTTTCAATCCCTGAACTGCACCTCTTGCTAAGTAAGAATTTACATTTCTACTTCTTTTCTACCAGTATAGTAGCTCTATATCAGGTTACAATTTATTTTACCTAAAACAAAGATCATCCCTTATTCTTTTGTATATTTGTTTACAACTTCAATTTACCCCAAAACAGAGATTGTCTTACTTTTAAATCTGGGTGGGTCTGACTCAGGATAGCCTGAGCTATCTGTCCTTACACTGTCCTTACTGCCCTACTCAGGGGTGGTCTCTGTATGCAACAAAAATGGCAGTTCTGGCAGGCAGTTTAGTCAAGATATGAGGTAGATCACTGCCAGACTATACATGTTTCACCCTCAGCCTGGTTTGGATTATTTCATGAGCGATCTTGATTCAGACTCATTCATCGTGGGTTGGAGATATGGTCTATGGGGTGATTTTACAACTGGTGCCCAAACAGCAACCAAGGACCCAGGGACCTGAAAGAACCACAACGATGTGACTTGACCCTCTGGTGGATTATCACCACAACAGCCTCCTTGAGCTGGACTGAATGTGCCATGCTTTTCACGGAACACTGGTACACATGTCCCTTGTTCTGAATGGCTTCATGTTGCTCTGGTCCATCTATCTGCATGTCTCACTCTGGACTATAATTTCTAGGCTCCCTAGGGATTCTCCTGCACACATGCCAAAAGAGGGGAAGAGTGTCTTCCCAATGGTGATGAGCTCTCGATTTAAAGGCCTTCCCAGGACTGATAATTTATCATTTACTACTGGCTAAAGCAGAGAGAGACCCCCATCTCCCAAGAATGATGAACTAACTATCATCTCTGCAGACTCAGAGTCTGAAAATGGCTCAACTAGAGATACCCCCCACACCCCAAATATTGTGTCAGGTAGACAAGTTAGTGCGGCAATCCAAGTCCTGAACACTATCAAGTGGTTCAATGTCTGGAATGGTTATCAACAGAAATGACACAAAATAAGATGTCTGTGTTCACTGGACAGCTATTAAGAGAAACAATTCCAGATGTTTCTGTGTGGTGATGGCGATGGGGAGACTGTAAATTTTGATTTTGTAAAAGGAGAGAGGAATCAAAAGCTGCTAATGTATCCAGACCTGGTGAAATGCCAGTGAAAGGTAGCAGATATGCTCCCAATCAACACAGGTTCTGTCAATTAATCCCCCAACCTCACTCTACTGTCCCACCACCAATGGTGGCAGAGGCCCTCTTAGGTGGGACAGAAGCAGGCAGAGAAGGGGAGAGAGCTGAAGACTCTGGGCAGTATCCCAGATGCTGACATCTACCCTCTTTCTTCTACCAAAGGTGCTTTGTGCGAGGACTTCTGCCTCCCAACCTGCAGAAGCTTATCAAGATCACTAATGGGGTAGAAGCCAAAGAGAAAGTTCCACTGGAAGGGAACCAGCAGCAGGGAGATAAGCGGGTCCCTCAAGCCAGATTCCAGCTCAGGAACTGAAGGCCTTTTCATCCAGACTACCTTAGCAGTCTAATACCAAAAAAGAAGGTGGAAATGGAGAATCCATGTCCAACCAAAGCTCAACTGAGGAGAAACTGTTTTCAGAACCTCCTAAACCTGGGATATCTCCAAAAAATTAACTTTGCTTTAGGTTTATTTCTTAACTCTATTTGCATTGGTCACTATATTGATGGTTAAAATGTGTTTTATCTATATGGATTTTATTAGGTTTTTTTATGCCCCACTGCAAGCAGAAAATTTTATATCCAACTTTGGTGATTTAATATTAGTTTGCACCATTCTGGGGAAATGCATTATTTTGTTAGAGTTTTAAAAGTTCTCAGCTATCCTAGTGAATGTTTTCCATTTGCTATAATGTTTGACTGTGTATATTATTTAGTAACTTATTCTCAGATTATATCTGCAAAAATGTTGCAAGAATGTCTTTGTACACAGAAGTCAATGGCAAAGGAACTTGGATGCTATAGATTCTAATTACAGTGCTCATTATAAAAATGTTTAGGCAAACTTATTTTCAACCCGTATATATATATTTGCAGAAATGTTCTTGTGATTTTGTTTTGAGAAGTTTATGAAAATGAACTCTGGTATTGTAGACACATTACAGTGCTTCATGTCAGAAAGTTTAAGAATTTTCAAGTTGGGCCAGAGAGATAGCATGGAGGTATGGTGTTTGCCTTGCATGCAGAAGGACAGTGGTTCAAATCCCAGCATCCCATATAGTCCCCTGAGCCTGCCAGGAGTGATTTCTGAGTGTAAAGCCAGGAGTAACCCCTGAGCGCTGCTGGGTGTGACCCAAAAACAAAAACAAGAGAGAGAGAGAGAGAGAGAGAGAGAGAGAGAGAGAGAGAGAGAGAGAGAGAATTTTCAAGGTAAGTGTATCTGTAGAAAGGTTTTTGTTCAGAGAAGTCTATGAAAAAGTGTTGTGAAATATATAAGACAAAGACATGGAAAAGCTGATTGTTTTGAGAATGATGTATACAGTTTAAACTTGGATGCTATTACAGCTAACTTTTACTGTGCCTATGCAAAATAATAACCACTTTTGTATGCTGTGATCTGTGATTCCCACCTCATGCAGAGAACAATAGAACAGGACTTGCGTACCCCTCTCATTTTTTGAACAGAAATGGGGCAGTTGTCAGATTAAAACAAAAGATCAATTAAACAAAAGACCTAAAACAAAGATCAATTCTGGTTCATTTGTAGTTTGTTTACAACTTGAATTTATCCCAAACAGATTGTCTTACTTGTAAACCTGGGTGGGACTGGCTCAGGATAGCCTGAGCTATCTGTCCTTATATTGTCCTTACTGCCCTACCCAGAGGCACTCAATAAAAATGGCAGTTCTGGCAGGCAGCTTGGTCAAGATACAAGTAGATGTGCCAGACTATATGTGTTTCGCCCTCAGCCTAGTTTGGATTACTTCATGAGCGATCCTGATTCAGACTCATTCACCTTGGGTTGGAGATACAGAGCATTGGGAGATTTTACAATTCTGTGTCCCTTTTTCCCAACTCTAGGTCTCCATTGTCCTCAAGCTTTGGATGTCAAAAGTGAGTCCCAATTCAGTGTCCTCTGTTCAGAATTGTCATCATGCCTCAACTAAATTATTTCTCTTTTCTCTCTTCCTGGCCCCATCAAAACTTCCATTAACTAGAGGAAAAGTAATTTAATGAAACTAAGCCACCCAGGAATGTGAATGATTAATAGGCCTACTTAGCCCTCCCTGGAATATTTCTATGTTAAAAGAGGATGCTATAATCTAAGTGACTAATAGACAGAATTTATAGCAGTTCAAAAAATTATATATATAATTATATATATTATATATAATTATATATATAATATATATAATTTTGTATATATACAAAATATATATATTTATATGTAAATATATATATTGTATATATATATATAATTTTGTATATATATACAGGTTTCTTTCAGGGAGATGTGTTTTGATAGAAGGGCCTTCTGAGGGTCTATTAAATTATCCCTGTTGGTAGCCACCTGCTCAGTCTCAGTTCTTGACTAGAGAATAAAGCGTTGACTGAAATGCCCTTTTCCAGTTTTATAAGTGAGTAGCTAAGTACTCTCAGAGGAAGGCATTTGACTTTGAAACAGACCTTAGAAATTGAAGTATAGTTTATTGCTCCTTGGGGTGAGCTGAGAACTGCACAAGCTTCTTTCAACTAGGAGTTTGATTCCTAAGAGCCACACTGAACAGTGTAAATCACTATGACAATGGTCAATTTCTTTATCAAGTGCAATGACCCCTTGCAGATCAGTTACATGTTTTTTAATGATTAACTGGAGGAAACTATGAGCATAGGAATCTATGGAATCATCCAATATTGCAAAAACACAAATGAAAATATGAAGGGAGAGTATATACAAATCTCATGGCAAAATTCAGTATCTCACATTATGGATCGCACCACACATTATTTATAGAATATTCTCTTAATTTTAACATAGAATATAAACATTTTGGGATAGGATTTAAAATTAAAACATAATTATATATGTATTATTGGTAACAAGTTGGAAATAATAAAAACTTTTGGGGTACCACATATGGCAGCACTCATTACTCTTGGTTCTCTGCTCAGAAATCACTGCTGGTTGGTTCAGGGGAGCATATGGGATGCCAGTCATGGGAACCCAGGTCAGCCTCATGCAAGGGAAATGTCCTACACACTATGCTATTACTCCAGGCCCATGAAATCATTAAAACTTTTATAGTTGTGTTTTTAGTGTATGTTTTCTGCAATTATAAAATTCAGAAAGGAAATAAAGTTTACTCTTGGCCTCTGCTATAACTGATGTGCTTTAAAGCTGATACTCCACTCTAGCTAATAACATTTTTTTCCTCCCCTCTAAAATGGGAGCAGTGAAAAAAAGATCTCATTATGACAAAGATTCTGCTGTATTTTACCTTTAGTGACATGTAAAAATATCAGTCATTTGACCCTGGTTATGTTAAGTGTATTATTATATTAAGTCCCAATCATCTTTCTAGAGAAATAACAGGCTATCTGGAGCTGTGGATAAACTGATTCACTGCACTTAGGGGTACTTTTGAGAGATGCAGAGAAAACCCCATAAAGGAAAGATCTTAGCTGTGAACTTTATATCCCAACTGAGAAAAACTAAATTAACATTTTCCTTTATAGCTTAAAAAATAATCCTTCTAAAACAAAATATAAACTAGGTTGACAAAGTATGAAAATAATCCCAGGGGCCGGCATGGTGGCACTAGAGGTAAAGTGTCTGCCTTACCAGCGCTAGCCTCGGAAGGACCGAGTTTCGATCCCCCAATGTCCCATATGGTCCCAGCCAGGAGTGACTTCTGAGCGCATAGCCAGGAGTAAACCCTGAGCATCACCGGGTGTGTCCCCCCAAAAAATCCTCATAAAATCAGAAATAAGAAGGAAAATGTGCAAAAGCTACGTAAAGTATCATAAGACACTGCTATGAACAGCTTTACAAGACTAATTTAAAGAACCTAAAAGAAAATGGGCACATTTTTAGAATTCTACAACCACAAAACAATGAATCAGGAAAATGTAGAAAAACTAAGAAGGCCCGTTACAAATAAATTAAACACATAATGAAAAGTCTCCTCCCAAATACTAGCCCAGGTCCACATGTGTTCACTCATGAGCTCTACCAAACCTTTGATAAGGAAGGACCCATTTGTAAACCGAAGAAAAGTGAATTCATTCAAGGACTCCTGTCCCAGTGGCCAGCATGTGGTAAGCAGTTTTTGGGCTATAAGGCCAATGAACAATCATCAACACTGTGACTCTCCAATCTTTTCACAATGGATCATGCAGAGAAGTGATATTTTTCTATAATACTAGGCATCTTTGGAAGACTCTGAAGTGCTGCCAGGTTGGTCTGGAATCTTAGAAGGTCCAGGTCCAGACACCAGACTTACCCAACCCTGAAGAGGGTATCTTGTCTCTGTGTCATTGACATAAATACCTCCAGCACTTGCTCTGCCTTGACATTCTCCCAATTATCTCCCACAGTGAGAACAAAGAAACTCCCCTTCTGATGAGTGCCCTGTCACAGAAAGTGGAGTCCCAAGTAAGGGTTACATGTCAAAAAGAATAGAAGGAGGAAGAGAGCCAGCATTGGGGTGATTAAAGGGTTTGAAAGAGTAAAAAATTATATATATGGTTGACATTACTCTTAGACCAAAAGAGGACAGTTTAATGGTAAAAGAGGAAGCCACAGACCAATAGATGCACACAGATGCAAAGATCCTCAGTAAAATGCTAGCAAACCAAATTCAACAATGCATTAAAAGTATACACTGCAACCAAGTGAGATTTATTCAAGAAAAGCAAAGATATTTCAACATACAAAACCAATGAGTATGATGCACCACATAAAAAATGGAAGTATGAAAAACATTATAAGTGCAGAGAAAGTTTTTTGACAAGATTAAAATTTCACTTACAGCAAAATCATAGCCTAATGAAGATTTAAAAAGGAGCATACTTCAACATAGTAAAATCTTTACATGGCAATCAGCTAACATTATATTTAACGGTGAACATCTAAAAGTTTTTCTAATAATAGGTACAAGGCAAGTTCATTTATTCATGAGTAAATAGGTCAGAGAAATATTTCAGGGTTCAACGACATTTGCCTTATACACAGACAATGTAACTTGATTTCCACTAACAAATATCGTCCCTTGGTACTATCAGGAGTAACTTTGATCACAGCACCAGAAATAGCCCTCTGAGAATTTCTAGATATGGCCAAAAACCCTGAATAAATACTCTCATTAATATTATTCAATAATATCAATACTAGCCATAACAATTCATATAAAAAGTGAAGTAAGAGATCTAAATTGTAAAATAAATAAAATATCACTATTTGTAGATGACATTATGAGATGCAAAAGAAAAGTTCAAGATTCAATTTACAATTTTATTAGAGTAGCTGAAATCAGAGGTATTACAGCAGGTGGGAAACTTGCCTTATATATAGCCAAGAAGGAAATTTGCCTTATATACCCTGCAAAAGATATGCTCACCCAAGCCTCATGAAGGCATGATCCCTGTGTACAGAGCCAGAACTGGCCCACACCACTGGGTGTGACCCACAAACAAACAAAAATGTGTGCGCGCACACACACACACACACACACACACATTAAAAGGTGTGTCTCAGGAGCCTCTTAGGCACCTGATCTCTGCAACATCCCATCTAAACATCCCATCACATCTCAGACTCTCTGCTTGCTTCCCCGCCTTCCAGCCAACATCCTAGTCTCGAACCCTTGACTCCTCCACTCATCTTGCTTGTCCTCCACACGGGGACAGCTGTACTCACTGTACTGCACTTCACACTGTCATCACTCTGTCACTGGCTAAAGACTAATAAAGAAGGTAAAGAGCAATACTCAGCTTTCTCTCGTCCTTCAGAGACTCCCAATGGTGTTAACTCTAAAGATTCATCTTCTGAGCACAACAAACACAAGGGGGAAATGTCGGTAAAGGGCCAAGACCAAGTTCAGTGAGTAAAAATAACAGCATGGAAGGTTCTACCAATACCAACCAGCTCTGTCAATTCGCAGAAAATGACTTTACTGTCACCCTGTTAATAATATTTTATTAGCTAAAAGAAATGATTAAATATAGTGACTAAATTTAAAATTTACGGAATTTTGAGAATCTCCCAGGAAAAATGATGACCAAAAAAAATGGTATTTTTAGGAGGAAAAAAAGGAGATGGGAAAGTCATTGACTCATCATAGCACAGAGGCAAGAAAATAATAATAAAATAATTCTCTTGATTCTTCCGATTTTCAGACCAACTGAAGTTTGAGAAATAATTAGTAAACCAATGCCACCAGTACTATTTTTATGTTACTTTAAGTTAGAAATAAATATAGAGAGTTCTAAATCTCCATGTCAAAGAGAGGATTTTCCATTTTTCATTCTAATTACCAAAAGCTTATTGAAACCAACTCTTCAAATTGAGGTGGAAAATAAAAAACTAAACCAATCTCTCCATATAAAACCTCCATTCAGAATAAATGCCTTTAAAGAACTCACATTGTTGAGTACTCTATAAAGCTCTTCTCTGCTAACAAAAAAACAATAGCAAATGTCAGAATGATTATTACAGAGTCCTTTGAACTCACCTCCTCTTGGAATTTCTCACAACCCATTGAAGTCCAAAATCTGCTTTGACCCCTTAGGACTCACTAGTGTACTCATCAGAGTATTTTTAGATGGAATAAAGCCTATTGAATACACCCCACTTCTCAAATAATAGAATACTATGTAAAAAATAAATAAGTCATTTCAGGAGGAAACACTGACGTGAAATTTCCATCAGATAATATCAAGCAATTTCACACCAAAATGATAATTTATGTTGATATTTCTATATTAGAAATCATGTTGGAAGCTTGTAGCTTCCTCTCCTTGAAAATATATAATTAGCCATGCTATAGTAGTAACAGCTTTAAAAAGAATGATCTTTTATCACTAGAATTATTTTCACAACTTGTTCTAAAAGAACAACTCAGTCTTTATCAAACTAATTATCTTAATTAAGTCTACAAGGTAATTATTCATGATGGACAAAGTGATGTCTTCATAATTAATCATAGCAGAAGAATGAGCTACTAATATTTTATTACTAATAAATGTTTTTGTTATAAAAATCAGAGCTATTAACCAGTTTTCAGAATGGTTATCCTAATAATACTGCTCACCCTATTTTAGAAATAGTGAAGTAGAATATTTCTAAATATTTAAATCTATCCTTCAGTCTATCGTTCATAAACTTTTAATCCATAGAAAAAACTCAAAAATAGTTCATATATATTGCATTATAACTCTGGAATGTGAATCATATTACAACAGCTAAAAACTAAGATTCTTTTCATGCCTCTTTTAAAATTAAGCTCTAAAGAGATTAAATGCAAGGGCCTTCTAAGAACCCATATCCAAAAACCATAACTTAACAATGGAGTTGATTTCAAAAAGAAAGCAATAAGGATGTCCTACTCTTTGGAAAGGGCATGCTTTCATTCTCTTTTTCGAAGAAGCCTCTGAAAAAGCATTAGTCTTTGTGGAAAAATCCTAACATATCCTATTAACACTGAATGTAGTTAATTTGACAAAATCTTCAACTATACATGTACATTTAAATAGTCATAATAAATAATTCAAATTGAAAACTACAAAAGAGTATAGTTTATAATAAAGGCTGCATGAGGATACAATATTACTTAAAATCAGGCATTGCCCGGGATTCTTAATTCTTTTTCTACACAAAGCTGTATACTAATAAGCCTCTATCTTAATTTTTTCTGAGATTTGGGTAGGGAATTGGTTCATACCCAGACTGATTCAGGGGTTACTCCTGGCTCTTCACTCAGAGATCACTCCTGATGGAACTCAAACTACATGGTTTCTAGGACTCAAAAACCTTTCTAAAAAGCAATAGTACTACACCCAATTGATGCTACTTACATTCTTTGCTTTAACTGTAGTTAAACTTCTAGAAATAATTCCATTGCCTCAAGTTTATATGGACGCTCAATACTATCTAATCCATATATTCTTCATTCTTTTAAAATCCAAAAGTATCTAGTATCACATCATTTTAAATATTTAAAATCAATCAAAATAAGTAATGAATAACTGAAATAGTTGTTTGGATCCCACCAACCTATCCTACCTACTTCTCACATATGTCTTCTCACAAATGTTCTCAACATCAAAAGAATTCTAGAATCAGAATATTTCCTTGTGATGTACTAGATGATAATTTGCAGTTGTAATTGTTCCATATATTCCAACAATGGTTCTTCTATTCCAGAGGAAGCACAGATATGGGCTAAGCTGTTTTATGAATAGCAACAAATTTAGTCACAGAAAATAGCAAAATGCCACATGGGGGGGGGGATATTATACTTTTAATCTGTGAGATTTTTTAAAATCAATAAACATTGACTAAATAATAAGCACTCCTATTTACATTAAATCTCTGTAAAAATGAGTTTCTCATGGATGCTTTAAGCTTTGACAATTTACAAAGTCCAAATATAAAATTACATATCAGCATACTTGATCACTCTCAATGCTGTATTCAAATGAAATATCAAAATGCAAATTTGATTAATTAGATCTAAAAGACTGAAATAACATTGCAGTTAGATTGACTGGTTTAACATTCAAAGGTTAACAGGTTAGAGGAAAACAATAGTTTCTAGAAAAGATTGTAAATACTGAGATCAGACACACAATACCCATCAAATTTGAGCTGAAGAACATTTTATTGTCCATTAGTTATATATCTTATATTTGGGGAAAACACTATAAAGTGCCTTTACTGACAGCACAACTATTTTAGGTATGATTAAAAATATACATGTATAAACTTAAAAAAGAATATAAAGGTGAGTTGAGTTTCACTGATTTTAATAGAAAATACTGGAATTTATATTTCACTCTCAATGCATTCCCTCCAAAGACCTTATTATCAGTCACTCTTCTAATCCCTCCTGCTTTGTCAACTTTAGTCAGTGAGTCAACACAATGCCCAGAGAATATTTGCAAAATGTCTAGAGATATATTTGATTGTCACCTCGTGGTTGATGCCACTGTCAAATGGGTAGAAGGCAGGAATTCTGCTGAGCATCTTAGAATAAAACAGGTCAGTCCCCTGCCTCTTAAACAAGAATTACCTCATCCATAAGGACAATTCTAAGCTAGTGTTGAAAAACCCTGCCACAATAACTAGCATTCAAAAGCTTCTTCCTATGTGCTCCAAATGCAATAAAGAGAAGAAACGAGAACTCGGGCTGACATCGCTGCTTCTGTGGTCAATTTAACCCTGGAATTTATTCGACATTGGCACTCCCAGCTGCCGTTCATTAAGCACTCATTCTAGTGACATCCTTTCATTCATTCCAGAATCCCTTTATGCCCCTTCAAGTCAATTCTGGATGATTCCCTCTGTATCATTAAAATTAAGTCAATCTTTAACAAACTCACAGAGTCATATCTATTTTGAACAAAAGCTCAAAAGAAAACTACAAAGACTATATTTTCTCAATCACGATTGCTTCACTCTCCTCTCTTTCAACCACTTAAATTTTTATTCTCCAAATGAAGCTAATTACTCACCTGTCATTTTCATATTTTTATTGTAGTTATGCCAATTCTTTGACATTTTAGGACAGGCCACAACAGAGAGATCCACTGAAATGCAGACCAGATGTCCTAACTCTATTTAAGCACTATCATGGCAGAACATTTATAAGATTAAATTCTCTAATTAGCTGCTTTCTATGAATTATGAGATCTCTCGGAAAATTTAAGCTAAGCACCAAATGTATATGCTTGCAAGTAATTCAGATATAAAGTAAGCACTGATAAATGGCCAACATCTTTTGCAAGGGTAGTCAATCAATATCACCAAGGTAAGTCCACTGAATTTTCAGTGGGTACAGATAAATCATTGGAGAACTGATAATCTTGCAAACACTAGAAAACACTATAAGCTTTCCATGACCTTGTTCACAATTCATCACTACTGATTTGACTTTACTCTGTCATACTAGCTAGCACATTCTAAAACAAACAGTGTCAGCAGTGTGTTACCGTCTCCTTTTTAATTTCTAAGAGAACACACTAGTTTTGTAACCTGGTGATTCTCTTCAGATTAGAAGTCAAAATAAAAATGTTATCTGCTACCTGAAAAAATAGAATAGTGGACAAGAAAAGTAAAATTTACATACCTGGCAATTTTTCCCGAGAGTAAATGAATCTCTCTAGACACTTGAGTAAGTCCAAATACCGACTCTTTCAAGCTTCCATGTTTCCAGCAATTATAGTATTTTTTTGCAGTTGGCGATTTCTTTTAGTTGACTTCCCTGGACTAAAGTGGTAATAAAACAAGCAAGAATGTCATCAAGGTTGAAATAAAGTCAGAGAAGCTTTCGAGCATTTCATTTTGTTAGAAGTTTTATTTTGATCTCTGTAAGTGGGAAAAGGCCTGACTGTCATAAACGTTTCTTAGAGGGATGAATTGGTTAAGAGATGCTTATATCTATCTCGCCTTCTCAGAGATTAATCAAATGAGTGGCAAATCTCTTCAGTGATACCCAAAGGAGAAGGGAAGACAGAAATATGATGTCAACAATAGATAACAAGTTGAAGTATGTTTATCAAATTGGAACCTTAGCCTCGAAATTTAGAAAAGAGACAAGGATGAATGTTTATAAAATTTTAAAAAGGGGTTTTCTTGCCTTAGAATAACAAGTTAAGCAAAGAGGTGAAAGTGCACATAAAGATGCAAAAATGTGCATTATTTGAAGTATGGCTTCAAGTTGGCAACTTGAACTGATAGTAACAGTCCTTCTCTTTACTTTCTCAGTGTATGACTTGAGGTTAAAGTTGTACAGTTACCCAAGAAACCCTTGATTTTTTGTGGCTTGGGTAGTTGCTTTGTTTTGCTTTTAATTTTTAATGTTTTTAAACTATTAAAATGAAAATTACAAGAAAATTATCCTAATTATCATGTTTTAAGGAACCTGTAATATTTTGTAAGAAAATATATATCATTTTTAACTCTAACAAAGTAGGCTATGAAATTCCTGTGTTTAAAGACAAGTAAAGTCAGTTAGTGGGAACTAGCCTGTCAGGTCCCACCTGTCACTTGCTGACACATGTGTTGAAGGCAACCACTATCCCATCAGAGATTTCCGAGTGCTCAGAGAGAAAACAGTCTATTGGAAAACTCAAGATTTCGACAGTAATATACTCTGGAATGCAAGCCTCAAAAATCCAAATGAGGTGGTTCTATCATTATCTATTAGTATCCTATAGCTACATGAACCAAAAGGTAAGAGAATTAGGAAGGTGCCCAGGTTCCAGGCAGCATATTAGAAGCAGAGAACCAAGATATATACTAGACTCAAATGTAAGATGCAAAAACTGGCAGCAGTGGACACTGAGTAAGTTCTTTGCTGTGATGAGCCTTGGATACTGATTCCCACTAGAACTTCTTAATGATTAAAGTTACCATCCCTCACTGTTCCTCAAAGCTGATTTTTAGAACAAAATTTTTAACAATAAGGCAAAGAACTGTAGGACTGAGTTTCAGGACAAGCATTGTCTGGGTTGTCTCTAAACTACTATACAACTGAAAAAGTATTCAAGGTGCTTTTAGTTTTTGTTTCTCATTACTGGTGCATGAAGAGAGTCTTTCTAGAAGAATTCAAAGTGACATCAGAAGAAAAGGCAAACAGAGAGGTCAGGAAACACAAGATCAAAAAATTAAGGAATAAATTCACCTGGCAATTAGTTAGAAATGCAGGAGTAAAAAAAAAATGAATACAGACACTGCCTCAAACAGGAATCCAATACACTGGTCAGTAGAGAGGATCCGACATCCAGTGTTTCAGCCTGCAACCAATGGGTGAAAGGCTCATGCTCCAGTCTCCTGTTCACAAAGTACATGATTCTGAGAAAACACTGCACCCTGTCTGTAGTTCAGGAGGAATTGTGTCCCCATTGTCTGTAACAACCTCAATACACACATTTAGTTTTTTTCTTTCCTTTTATCATTCTTCCTGCTCTTTCTAGAGTTCCTCAAAGGAGGGCATCATTCATTTACATTTTATATTTTACAGTGCCATTCAGCCCATGCTTCCTGCTAAGAAGGTGAGTTACTTTGTCAGGCACACCCATCTCTTGGAAGCCCTGTGGAATCTACTGAAACTTTCCACAAGACAAAGAAAATGCTGCCACTTTTCTGAGGAAGGCACAGTTCCCTGAGGGATTTGAGATCACTGCAAACATCAAGTCCCAACCCATCCTGGACAAAATCTGTAGAGTGGCTGGCATTGTATTGACTTAGGAATTTTTGGAAAGAGAAAGAGAAAGGATCATTTTGCCAGCTTGGAATTTTAGCATTATGATGATATAATAAAAATTGGAGTACTACTCTCTCTGTTAAGAATGTAGAATCTTGGGCTGGAGACTCCGCCCAGCGGCGCTTTGCTGGGATTTCTGGACTCTGGGACCTGTCTCCCTGTGCTTCTCTCTTTGCTCAATTCTTGGAGTCCCATAAGAGACCAGACCCCTGGGAATCGAACCCAAAAATCGCTGAACTCTGAAACTGCCAGCGAACCAAAGAGTAAGTAGGAACTGTGCGACTTCCCAGTCGGAGG
>PVKC010023494.1:0-17247 GCA_004027635.1 Crocidura indochinensis
TGAAACCACTCTTGCTCCTCATCTGGACTTAGAAACATTAAGTTGGGTGTTCTCTGGTAGAGCTCATCCCTGTCAAGAATGTGTTTGACTATCTAACTTTCCTTTTTGCTCTCCACAGATTAACTGTGCTGATCAGGAGGCAACTTCATAGAAACTGCTAAGATGGGCATGAGGATCAAGCTGCAGAGCACCAACCACCCAAACAACCTGCTGAAGGAACTCAATAAGTGTCGGCTCTCAGAGACCATGTGCGATGTCACCATCGTGGTGGGGAGCCGCTCTTTCCCAGCCCACAAAGCCGTGTTGGCATGTGCGGCTGGCTACTTCCAGAACCTTTTCCTGAATACTGGGCTTGATGCTGCCAGAACCTATGTGGTGGACTTCATCACCCCTGCCAACTTTGAGAAGATTCTGAGCTTTGTGTACACATCTGAGCTCTTCACAGACCTGATCAATGTTGGGGTCATCTATGAGGTGGCTGAGCGCTTGGGTATGGAGGACCTCCTCCAGGCCTGTCATGCCACCTTTCCTGACCTGGAGAATACTGCTGTTGCCAAGCCCCTGACCAGCACCAGTGAGAGCCACGCCAGTTCTTTGAATTGCGGCTCAGTAGAACCAACCCCTCCCCTGGGAGAACTTCGTGGTAGTGGGGAGCACTTTGCCCCTGATAGAAGTTATATATTGTCTAGTGATATTGGGGAAAACTATAAAGAGGAAGAGAGAAATGTCATCAATGATACAAACCGTGGCTTGTCAATATCACAGCAGCCACCACCACCAAAGACAGAAGATCATGACACACCAGCTTCTTTCACATCTGTTCCTGGTGTGGGGACCCAGCCAGTTCTCAGCAACATCAGTATGGGCATTCAAACCAGCACAAGTTCCTGCCTGCCATTCAAAGTTCAGAGCAATGGCGACTTCAGTAAAAACAGCTGTTTCATTTCTGACAATGCAATAGACATTACCACTGGGACCAACTCCTGTCTGAGCAATAGTGACCATTCCAAAGATGCAGGCTTTGGTCAGATGGATGACCTCCAGTTGGAGGACCTGGGGGATGAGGACTTGCAGTTTGAAGACCCCACTGAGGAAATTGGTACAGCTGAGGAGGTAATTGAGTTGAGTGATGATACTGAGGATGAGCTGACTTTTGGAGAGAACGACAACCAAGAGAACAAGGCCATGCCCTGCCAGGTCTGCAAGAAAGTTCTAGAGCCTAACATCCAGCTGATCCGACAGCATGCACGGGACCATGTGGACTTGTTAACAGGCAACTGCAAGGTCTGTGAGACCCATTTTCAGGACCGAAACTCTCGGGTGACCCATGTTCTATCCCATATTGGTATTTTTCTTTTCTCCTGCGACATGTGTGAAACAAAGTTCTTTACCCAGTGGCAGCTCACTCTACACCGACGGGATGGAATATTTGAGAACAATATCATTGTCCACCCCAACGACCCCCTGCCTGGGAAGCTTAATCTGTTTTCTGGGACGGCCTCTCCAGAATTGAAATGTGCCGCTTGTGGAAAGGCATTGGCCAAAGATTTCCATGTTGTCCGGGGTCACATCCTCGACCATCTAAACTTGAAGGGCCAGGCATGCAGCATCTGTGATCAGCGCCACCTCAACCTCTGCAACTTGATGTGGCACACACTTTCACATCTTGGCATTTTAGTCTTCTCCTGCTCTGTCTGTGCAAATAGCTTTGTGGATTGGCATCTCCTTGAGAAGCACATGGCTGTGCACCAAAGCCTGGAAGATGCCCTATTCCGTTGCCACTTGTGTGGCCAGAATTACAAGTCGGAAGCTGCCTATCGCTACCATGTCAGCCAGCACAAATGCAACAGTGGCCTTGATGTGCGGCCTGGTTTAGGGCTCCAGCACCCAGCTGTCCAGAAGCGGAAGCTGCCTGCTGAGGAATTCCTTAGTGATGAGCTGACTCTGCAAGGCCAACCTGGGAACAGCAAGTATAGCTGTAAGGTCTGTGGGAAAAGGTTTGCCCACACAAGTGAGTTCAACTATCACCGGCGGATCCACACAGGTGAGAAGCCATACCAGTGCAAGGTGTGCCATAAGTTCTTTCGAGGCCGCTCGACCATCAAGTGCCACCTGAAGACACACTCGGGGGCCCTCATGTACCGCTGTACCGTCTGTGGCCACTACAGCTCCACCCTTAACCTCATGAGCAAACATGTTGGCGTACACAAAGGCAGCCTCCCACCTGACTTCACCATTGAACAGACCTTCATGTACATTATCCATTCCAAAGAGGCAGAAAAGAACCCAGACAGCTGACTGGGTCTCAGCAGAGCCTAGGGAACTCCTAGGAGACAACCAGGACATTGATTTTCTGGTCCCTCTCCGGCTGACGTTACAGTTTTGCCTTGCTAGCAGTTTGGTTTTGTCTTGTGTTTAAAGAAAGAAGAAAGAGCACATAAGTTGTCACTGTTCTTGAGAAGCAAAGGCCCTATCATGTTTACCTCCTTACCTATTCTTGCCCACGAGGGCTGCTTTTTAAAAGTCTTTTGAGGCAAATGTCGGGGTCTTAGGCATTTTGTGTCATCTAGATCCCCTTTTCCAGCCTCTCAAGTTTTAGTTTACTGATGATAGGTTTGATGCTGCTAAGACGCCAGCCAACGTCCTCACTGAATAGAGGAGGTGGAGAGAGGTTTTCACTGTGGGTATTTCTGCCAGACTTTAACCGGAACAACCAGATCTGAGAGACATTGAGATGTGGTCATTAAAAGACAGGTCAGCAGGGCCACTCACCTCAGGTTCAGTAGTTCTAATCCTTACCAGGAAAAAGACATCAGGGGTGAAGGAGTCTGCTAGTTCTACAGCCTTAACCTGCTGATAGAATAATAAAACCTTTTGGCAGCTACATCCAAACTGAGTACACAGCTTTCTGAAGAGAAATAAAATAGGTCACAAAACTTTGGGAATGAATCCTTGTCAGCCAGAAGAGGTGTCCTGTAGTGCTGCCAGAAGTGGCAGCCTGGATGGACTGAAAGGGAGCTTCCTCTTTTTCCCTCGTTCCAAAGAAACAGTGATGGAATGATGACCTACAGTATCCGGTCATCTTTGTGGGGCAAAGGGGGCAGGGAGCCACTTTGATATAGTCAGTTGTCATTATGACCATCTCCATTGACCTTGAGTTTTCTAATGGGTTGCAATGTCAGCAGCTATGCCTTAATTCAGATCCAGTCTCTCACTTAGAAAGATGCTTGGCTTCTCATGTAGCTGAGACGATCCCATGAGGTGGTGGACTGGTGAATTGTGAGCCCTTCAGTAACTGGTGGTATATAGCAGATTGTGCATTTTGTCTGTCCCAGTATAGTAACCTATTCTAACTGAGCAGGAGCTTTGGTGAACTCTCCATTGACCTGCTGGAATTGTCTGGGTCTGTCATAGCATCTCCACCAGGGGGCACTCTTAGACAGTAGCTGGGTCAGCCCCTCCCTAGGTGACTGGGAACTTGGTTCAGACCTTGGGACTGATTGGCTCTTGGCTTGAGAGGAGGCCTTGCCCGAAGAAGGCTTGAGGGAGAGGGCCCTCAGATTTTGCATACTCACAAGGTGGCACCTCAGGACCTCATACTACCTCACCTTGCTCAGTCGAGCTCTGGGAGTTCCTGGTCTTGGCCCTGAACTACTCCTGGTGGGACTGGACTCAGCAGGCTAGTTCACAAGGAAGTGGTTTTAATAAACCCACAAGGCCTTTTTGGATGTTATTTATTTATTTTTATTTTTAAATACATACTACCCAGCATCTCTTGGATAAGAGATTTCAGGAAAATGAGTTTCTCCCACAGCGAGTAGCCATATTACAGGGGAAAATCCTGGCCTTGAGATTTGGGAAGCAGAGTAGATTGGGGTGAATGTGCCAATCCTCAAAAAAAAAAGCAGAATAAACCTATTTAAGCAAATGGATGTAAGCTCTAGAAAGTTGAGGCTTATTAAATTCCTCTTCCATCTGTTGTGGAGTAGGTTGGGGATAGTTGAGGGGATCAGGTCACACAGATGACAAATTCTCATCCTAATTTTGGAAAATTGGATGTAGACATCCAGATAAATCAAAGCTCTATCTCTGTTGGACCTGCTGCCCCTCTCCCTACCTTTCCATTGATAGAGCCTAAAAGAGGTTCATGGTTCTATTGGGGTGACCCTTACATGAAAACTTGTATGAGTGATCTCCAGATAGTTAAAACATTAAAACCAAACATTTTTGGGACTGGAGAGATGGCATAGTTGGCATAGTGTTTGCTTTGCATGCTGCTGACCCTGTTTTGCTCTCTGACCCCAATAGGAATGATCCCTGAGCACCATCTGGTATGTATGTTCCAGTAACCAAACCAAAACACTCAACTTGTTAAATATTTCTCTGGGACTTTTTTTTGTCAACAAAGAAATGTTGAGACTTCTCACCCGTGTTTGAATTCTCTCTTTTTTCCATTGACTGTTAGAAATTTAAGAATGAAAATTTATAAAAGATGGTGCTAAACTTTTCAAGGTTGAGTGATCTCAGAGTGAGGAGGACTGATTTTTTGAAGGGGGGATCTTAGCCGGTGGCACTTATGGGTTACTCCTGCTCTGTGCTCAGAAATCACTACTGGCAGGCACAGGGGACCATAAGGGACACTGGAATTCGAACCACTGCCTGTCCTGAATTGGCTGCGTGCAAGGCAAACAACTTACCACTCTCTGGCCCCATGAGGACTGATTTTTGCCTGACTGCTTTTAAGAATGCTGAAACTGGCAGCAGGCCAGGTAGCCGAAACTGGCTCAGTGTGCTAGAGAGACCTTTTTCCTAAGCTGATGGTTTCATAATGCTGGGTAATATGTATACTTAACTTGAAACTGTGAAATTTTCCCTTTTAGCCAGTAAACCAAAAAGCAATCCTTGAAACTTTGTTCTGTAACACTAAACAAACAACTGTATCTCCTGATCTCTCTCTGAGGTCTAGTGGTTGAAGAGGAGACCCAGTAGATCACAGACATGTAGCAGGATCAGTAGCTCATGAGGCGTATTGTCCAAACCCTGTTCCTCTGTATGTCCCTGTTTTCACACTCAAACGCTCTGTTCTCTGCCTCTGCCTCCAGCATTATTTTTTTCTGAATTGCTTTACTTGAAATACTTTGAAGTTATATTGTGGCTGAGGGCACTCTAGGATACCTGATGGAATATATTTATTTCATAGGAAGTTCAATTATTTTTTCAACCCCTCTTCAATTGATTTTTTTTTGCCTCCAATACCCTGGAGTGTTATTTAGGACTGTATCTTACTGTGCTGTTTTGAGGTTCCCTTTCACCTATGAATGTCTTATTTCCAATTTCCTCCCCCCTTTTTTTTTTTTTTTTTTGTTCTGTACTCAGGACTGACTATATAATTTCTAGAGCCCCTTAAGAATTAGTAAGAATTTCAAGATGGTAACTGTAGAGCATTAAACCAAGCATGAGGTAATTTAATTCCTGTTTCCTATGGGAAAGGGGTAAAACATGTATGGCACACTGGGATAAACTGCGGCCAGAGGAGGGGATCATTATTTTGGATACCTCAGGCCCAGTTTGGCTGGGTGCTCTGGATTGCTTTGGTTCCAGCACCGTGGGGAGCTCTTCTCTACCACAGTATTTGGTCTTAAATTGTAAGACCCCGTAGGATAGTTAGTTGGAAAGGAAGGAGGTGGGAGTAAGAGTCCAGCCCAGGAGACCCCTAAAAAGCAGGAAGTGGAGTAAAAGTTCTTGACTTTTGATCTATTTGTGCCCATTTGTCTCTAGGATGAGCTTTTGGGCCTTATACTTGCTTTAGTCAGGTTTTTGCTACTGATGATCCCCCTGCCACCCCCCCCCCCCTTTCTGCCTTCCTGTGCCCTGTTCCCCAGCCAACTCCACTTTGGAAGTGAATTTAAATCCCTTTGTAGGTGGACACTGATTTTTTGGGGGGCTGAAGTAGGGTCTGGAAATGGGCTGTGGGGAGGTCTGTGCTTGTCCAGGAATCCCCTCAATCCTGCTCTGAAGGAATCTGAAGTAGGGCACAACAGCATTCCGTTCAGTATGATGATTCATGAAGTCACCTCAGAGTAAAAAGGAATCTTTTGATTTTGATGTTTATTTAACACTCCACCCTCCCTGCCCACCTCTACTAGCTAAAGTCATTTATGAAACAGAAGAGTTGTTGACTTCTAACTCCTTCCATTAAATTAATAAGTACTGACCTCCTAATATTTAAGTGTTTACTATCTATTGCTGTAAAGTTTTGTATATTTTGTAAACTTTCCCCCTCAAATAGTAGATGTCTAAAATCGTACATCTGATTCTTTTATATTCCATTGTTCAGCACAAAGTGTGGTTTTTATTTAGAATAAAAAAAAAAAGGAAATCTGAAAATGGAGTTTGTTTCCTGTTGACCGTGAACATCTGCATCCCTGAGTACAGAGCAGCTGGGTTGCCACCATCACCTTTTCACTTCAGCAGCTCAGCAGAGGCCAGGAGTCTGTCAGGTGGCATATTTTCCATTCCTGTAACTGGTATTTCCCAGAGTTAACTTGACCTATTTCTAGAGGGAAAAAAAACCCAGTGACCCAACCTATTTTTAGGGGAAACATCCCTGAGTTGATCTTTTGTGGATGCTGGAGTAGAGGAACTAGGCTAACATTGTAGTTGAACTAGATAATACTAAGTTTAGGATTTGGCCACTGCCATTGGACAACATTTGAGGTGAAAGAGGCAGATGCTAAGAGGAAGCAGAGGTCTGGCATAATTTTAATAAACATGTCTCCAGTATGGGAAGATGTGGATTTCTAGAATTTAGGGTGTGATGTATCCAAGTGTTCTCTGCCTGGCCCTGTTCTTGGTAAATGCTAAGCAGAGCAGACTTGCTGTGGTCAGCAGGACCAGGGTCCCTCCCCACCAGCCCTAAAGAAGTCATGTTCCCTGGGTGATAACTGGTTGCCAGAGTGAAATCTCTGAGAGGAACAAGGTCTTGGGAAAATGACCTGTGAGTTAAGCTAGGATTTAAGAAGATAGGCATGTGTAATTGGGGTTCCCTTATGAAACTTCTGGAGCCCAAAGAGGTAGAGATACCAGTATTATATTTTAGTTTGGTTTTATCTAAGTTTGTGATTTGATTCTTCCTGCTTGGCTAGGTTAAGCTTTCCTACAATCCCTGATCATAGTCAAGATTCTCCTGATTGAACAATTCAGCCTTTTTCTCTGCCACTGAGCAGAGAAAAAGGTTTAAGCTCAATGTACTAGGGATTGGGGAACCTTTTCTCTCTGATCCTGGCATTCAGGGACACAACTGCCCCTGGAACACGTTTAATGCATCTGGTGAATAGTTTCACGTTTCTAAGAGTACTCCAGGCTAGCGAGCCAGAGAGCAGCTCTTCCAAGATAAACATTCCACACACCTAAATTTGTGGACAGGACAGCGACTCTCAGAGATTATGTCCTGAAGCCTGTTATTCTCCATGGGTAATACTGAGGCTTATAACTGAAGGGGCCCATTCTAAGTTGTTTACTTCACTCTTCATGGATAAGGTCCTGGTTTTCTAAACTACTTTATTTGGGGGGGAGGGATACTCAGGATTACTCCTTACTCTGAATTCAGAAGTTGCTGCTGGCTGGTGCTGGAGAGATAGCATGGAGGTAGGGTATTTGCCTTGCATGCAAAAGGACGATGGTTCAAATTCTCGCATCCCATATGGTCCCCCGAGCCTGCCAGGAGTGATTTCTGAGTGTAGAGCCAGGAGTAAACCCTGAGCGCTGCCAGGTGTGACCCAAAAAGTCAAAAAGCCAAAAAAAAAAAAAAAAAAAAAGTAAACCACTGTTCCTTCTGTGTTGGCTGTAGTACAAGGCAAAGGCCTTACCTCTGTACTATCTCACCAGCCCCTAAACTGATACATTTTGTAGACTTATATTAGTAGTACTTCTCTTCCTAACTGCTGGACAGTGGTGTTCTTTTTCTTTATTTTGTTGGAGGGGGCATCAGGGGACTTCCAAACATCATTCTACCTTGCTGGCCAGACAATTTAGTTCTTGTACCGAGCAATGCAGGACTGCTCAGGCTCAGTTCCCTCCAGAGAGGCTGGAGTTGGGGGCATGTGGTGCCAGGACTTGAACATGACGCCTGTTGTATGCCAGGCATGTGCTTTGAACCTTTGTGCTTTAGAACTCAGCTCCTGTTGCACAAGAGTCAATAGCTCCTACACAGGAAAAATGAAACATGCGGCCAGGGAGGAAAAAAGACTAAGACTGAAAACTGACTTAGAAGAGTACCAGAACACTGCTCATTATAATAGTGGAAATTTTTCATTTCCCTTTCTGGCTAGGGGCAAGGGCAGTGGGATAGTATTTGTCAACACTTGCTGTGGACTAGTCCATGGTCACCCCTATAGTAATCCTTTGAGATTCCCTGTAATATGCAGATAAAAGAAGGAAGACAATGGAGTTCTAGTATCTCTCTCTCTCTCTCTCTCTCTCTCTCTCTCTCTCTCTCTCTCTCTCTCTCTCTCTCTCTCTCTCTCTCTCTCTCTCTTTTTTCTGGTTTTGGGTCACACCCGAAAGCACTCAGGGGTTACTCCTGGCTTTATGCTCAGAAATCACTCCTGGCAGACTCGTGGGACCAGATGGGATGCTGTGATTTGAACCACCATCCTTCTGCATGCAAGGTAAACGCCTTACCTCCATGCTATCTCTTCAGCCCCTCTAGTATCTCTAACGGTCTGGAAATAATACCCTGGAGTTGAGGAAATAAATAGACTTGGAAAAGCTCTGATTCTGAGAATCCTCTGCCTTTGAGATTCCCTTTGGGAGGGAAGGGAGTGGATGAACCAGAGGGAGAGTGTCAGCAAGGAAATGGGGTTGTTTCCTAGCCTGTGGGGGTGGAGACTCCATCCTGCTCATCCAGCTGCTGCACTGACTCAGCCTCAGCCTCTCCCTCACCCTCATTTATCATAACTCTGAGCATGCACATTTGGAAGTGTCTTGCTGGGCCTCCTGCTTCCTTGACCTCTGGCCTCTTGTTCCCATAGTCCACATGATATGCTGGAAGAGCAACACAAACACAAACAAAAGGAAAGTTTGGGGGGAGATTCCTTCAGCACTCCCTCCTTTCTGGCTGGGAGATTTCTGAAATGAGTATGCCTTCTTTCTACTGAGTGTCTATCTGTTTAGCCTAGGTTACCTTCCCCAGTCTGACAGTAAGTGCATGTTTGAGAGATTCAGAGTGGGTACGCTAATATTTATTTCACTTTTTCCCTGCTTGGCTCTATGAAAAATGGGCTATGAAATAGTACAGTGCCTGTTCTCTCTATCCTTTCTCCCTGTTCCCACTTTGGTATTTTAAAACGAACTCAATTGACTATGAATTCTCTGACCCATGCCCCCCAACCCCTCCACATATCTCACCTAGACTTTAGCTTTCTGCTTCACTGATTGGGAGAGATGGAGGAGCAGAGAGTGGAGAGATATTTGACGCCTGGGAGTTTAGGCTCAGGGGACTCTGGGGGCTCGCTGCAGTGGGCTGGATACCCTCCTTGGTGATGATAATGGAGTGCTGCGTTGAGGAGGAAGAGGAGGAAGAAGCATGCCTCCTTGCCCGGGCCTGGACCTTGGGAAGGTAATGGACCACAGCGCTCAGCAGCTGGCCCCGGAAGTTGCGGCTGAGAAAATTGTAAAGGATCGGATTGATCACGCAGTGGAGGAGGGTGAAACAGTCGACAACATCATAGAAGAAGAAGAGCATGTGAACCACGTAACAGTGCAAGGAGATATGGGTCCCGAGCAGTGTGTACAGTAGCAGGGTCACATGATAGGGTAGCCAGCAGATGATGAAGATGGCTGTGTAGGCAGATACCAATATACAGTGGCGCCGGCCCTGGGGCTGGCCTGTCCGCCATAGCCGACAGGCTGTCAAAGCGTTGAAGATGGCGATGAAAGGCAAGGGCAGCAGGAAGCCCAGGATGGTGGTAGATAGTGAAATCACTAGGGCTCCAACGTTGTAGTTTTCCAAGGGAGCCACGAAGAGGCATACGGGGTCTATACTATCTATCAGCTCGATGTGGGCCACCTCGGGCAGTGGCAAGATGGCTGAGAGGACCCAGACACAGGCGCACATGGCCCGACGCGCTCGGTGTTGGGAGCGCTGCCAAGAGGGTGAGGCATGGGTGAGAGTGATGTAGCGGTCTACGCTGAGGCACAGCAGGAAGAAGATGCTGCTGTACATATTGACAAAGTAGAAATAGTGGGCAAAACGGCAGGAGAAGCTGCCCCAGAGCCAGGTGTAGTCCAGTGTGACCTCGAGCATCCACACGGGCAGGGACAAGACGACACCCAGGTCGGCAATGGCCATGTTGAGGATGTAGAGGCGCAGGAACCCTGAACGGCCTGAGCAGCAGCGCCAGTGCACACAGATGACCAGGAGGTTCTCCACTAGCCCCACCACGAAAATGGCCAGGTAGAGGACAAAGAGGACCACACGCTTGGCATCCTCACTCAGGTCTAGCTCGCACTCAGGCAAAGTGTGGTTGAAGAAATAAAACAGTTCTGTCCAGTTGTGGATCTCTCCCAGGTCATTGGCAGGCTCTGGGGTGAATCCCTCAGAGGGGCTGGTCTTATTTGACATTAGGATCAGTGAATGCCTAGTAGGGAGAAGAGAGGTTCAGAGGACAAAGGAGTTTTGCAAAGCAGTCTTGGCTCCCCCAGGCAGCAGGTCACAGAGGCAGGGGTTGGGTACAGAATCTGGGGCTGAAGAGGCAAGAAAGGGAACTTGAACTTTTCAACTGTGGCAGTCAACTGTAATCAGTCAACAACCTATTTGGCAGCTTTGACTGGAGACACGTTGTTCAAGGACCTTAGTGCCTGGTGAGACCAGTACTGTTTGCACCCAATATTTCTTTCTGGCTCCATCTATTACCCTCTACCCGCCCTATCATCACTTTCCTCCAGGTGTCCAGTTTTTCTTTCTCCTTGGCATTTTACTTCTCCATTTTTACACATGGGCCTTCCTTTTTTTTTTTTTCTTTCTTGCCATTTGAACCATGAGTGGGGCACACACAGTCTTATCCACAGCACTCACACATATTTAGGCATCAAGCATGAAAGTCAATTGCAACTTTCCCCAGATCTTATTCTTGTCTTTCTGAGAGGGAAGACACTTACCTGAGTTTCTGTCAAAACACTTGGTCTTGGAGGGCAGTGGTTGAACTCCTGGCAAGCTGTAAGCAGGCTGGAGCAGAAGTTGTGGGACAGGCTTTTCTGAGGGCTTCAGGACCGCCCTTCTCATCCATGAAGCAGCATCACTGGCCGAGGGTCTGGGAGAGAGGAAGTCATAGTGAAAGACCTGGGAGGGAGGAGTTTGGCTGCAAACTCTAAACTCCAGGCTCACCAATTTGGTGCACTTGCCTCTTTTAAGTCTCAGTTTTTTGCTCTGCCAAATGGGAACAGTAATAGTGTCAACAGTCAGGAGTGTTGAGTGTTGAAAGGATTAAGCAAACCATCAAGGTGAAATGTTGAGTGCAGAACTGGCCAGAATAAATGCTTTTTGGAGATATGTCTTTTCCTTTCTCTAATTTGGTATCTACTCTTTATTTTATTTTATTTTAGTTTAGTTTAGTGTTAGGGCCACATCCGGTGGTGCTTAGGAGTTACTCCTGGTTCTGCACTCAGAAATTATTCCGGACAAGCTCCGGGTACCATATGGGATGCTGGAAATCAAGCCCCGGGACATCTGTGTGCAAGGCAAACCCCCTACTCCGGTTTCCATTCTTCCCAAAGCAACTCTGATGGGACAATTAAAATAAATCTAAAAATCAGTCAGATTTGAATCACTTTAGCCTTTTGCCTTCTGATTCTCCCAGTGTGTGTGTGTGTGTGTGTGTGTGTGTGTGTGTGTGTGTGTGTGTGTGTGAGAGAGAGAGAGAGAGAGAGAGAGACAGAGAGAGAGACAGAGAGAGAGAGAGAGAGGAGAGAGAGAGAGAGAGGTGGTGGGGAGGGGGACTGCACAGTGCTTCAGGGAGCTTCCTGGATGGGGAAAGGGAACACAGCTTACATCCCTAGGGAGACAGTCACTTGACCTCTCTTTCCCTGGGTATGAGGTGTGGTGCTAGTGGCTATGTACTGAGGTTGGACATACTGTATCCTGCTTCTTGGAGCACTCAATGGGAAACTCAATAGATCATTTGATCCCTGTGGTCCCTTGTGGAGTAGAAGGCTAGCTCCCTTGTCTGTTGTGTGGACAACACAACCTCTTTATCTCACATGCCATTGACATGAGCCCCCTGGAGTATGGAGATCTAGGGTGTGCTGGCTGGAGTAGAGTAGATGTATACTGTCCACCAATAAAAACTCAAATAGTTAAAAAACCATTTATTTATATCTCTCAAGGGGAACTCAGGAGGCCCAGAGTCCCCACTAGTGATTCTTGGTCATTTGGGCTCTTGGTTTAATGCATTGGACTTCAATGTGACCTACTTGGACCCTGCAGTGCTGAGGATACTTGGGCCAGCTGTAGTGCTGGGGACCTTCTGTGCTTGGTAATGATTGGAGGACTATGTGGTTCTGGGAACCAAACCTGTATTGGGCACATGGCAGACATAACCTCTAACCACTGTACTATCCCCTAGACCCTCAATTCATTTAAAAATGAACAACCTAGGGGCCCGGGAGATAGCATGGAGGTAAGGTGTTTGCCTTTCATGCAAAAGGTCATCAGTTCGAATCCCGGTGCCCCATATGGTCCCCCGTGCCTGCCAGGAGCAATTTCTGAGCATGGAGCCAGGAGTAACCCCTGAGCACTGCCGGGTGTGACCCCCTCCCAAAAAAATGAACAACCTTGGGTCAGAGAGATAGCACAATGGTAGGGTATCTGCCTTGCTTGAGGCCAACCCAGGATGGACTTGGGTTTGATTCCTGGCATTGCATATGGTCCCCTGAGCTTGCCAGGAGTGACTTTTGAGTGCAGAGCCAGTAGTAATTCTTGAGCGACGCCATGTGTGAACTCCTCCCTTCCCCCTCCCCGCAAAAAAAAAAAAAACAACCCAAATCCCCCCCCAACCAACCTTAAAATTAAAATAGGCCTGTTGTACTGGCAAGCTGGTGGGCAGGAGGGATAGTATGGGATGTACTCTGGGAACATTGGTGGAGGGAGGTTGACATTGGTGATGGGATTGGTCTAGATTTATTGTATGTCTAGAACCTAAATATGAAGGTCTTTGTAAATCACAGTTTCAATAAAATAAAAAAAATAAAATGAATGACCGAGAGGCATTTGGTATAGCCATGTATTGTGCAAGCACTACTTTTTATCTAGTTTCAAACCATTTTCAAAAGCTTTTTCCCAAAACCAAAATGACACCCTCCATACCCATCAAGTACTTGATCCCAAGTTCCCTGTTCTCCCAGCCCTGGCAACTTCCATTGCACTCACTGTCTCTGTGTGTGTTTATCTATTAAGGACATTGAATGCAAGTAGAATCAGATGAAATGCAAACCTGTGTCTTTATAATACAATTGTAAAAAGTGTATTTCTGGGAGCATTCAATGCAAATCTATGTCTTATTCCCTTTTATGGTTGAGTCATACATAATTGTATAGCTCTGCCACATTCTGTGGCAATCCATTTAAAAAGAGATTGTTTTGGAGCCAGAGCAATACCACAGTGGTATTTACCTTGTATGCAGCCAACCTGAGACCGACCTACGATGGATCCAGGTTCAATCCCTGGCATCCCATATGGTGTCCTGAGCTTGCCATGAGTGATTTCCAAGAGCAGAGCCAGGAGCACAACTGAGTGTGGCCCAGAACTCCCCCACAAAGGGATTGTTGTAAATTTGTTAATCATAGAATAATATTTGAGGCTTCTCAAGCAGTGCTTTGAGCCATCAGGCCACATCCAGTGATGTTTGCATGGCTACACAGTGCTGGAGACCAAACTGAGTTCTAAAAATATTTTGTTCTTATTTGTTTGTTTTTGGGCCACATCTGGTGATCTCAGGAATTACTCTTGGTAGGGCTGGGGTTTTATATGGGATACTGGGGATTAGACCTGGGTCTGCTGCATGCAAGATCCACCTGGTAAACTTTTGCTCTATTCCTAAAAGAATTTTAATCAACATGTATGGTGGCCAGCATACCATTTTAGCTATTTTAAAGTAACTAAAATATAGTTCAGTATATTCAGATATTCATATTTTTTTTTTACCTTTTATGCTAGGGTCCAGGCGGTGCTGATGATGAGGCCTCATTCAGTCCTTTGAACATCTTTCAACATTGCCCTCTTCATGGGAAGAATTATTAAAACATTTTTTGGCCACACCCAGCAGTGCTCAGACTCTGAACTCAGGGTTCAGTTCCGCAGGATTTGGGGAACCATATGGGATGCTGGTAAGTAAACCCAGTCAGCTGTATGATGCAAGCACCTTGCTATTACCCCAATTTTTCAGTTCAGTTTACTTAAAGTCTCATAGAAAAACTTTTTTTAATTGCTTTATTTAAGCACCATGGTTACAAAATTATTCATTGTGTTATACATTGTTCTTATACATTGTTCATACAAGATACACCATCCTTCACTCTGGCAATGTTCAGAATCTACTCCTATTTTGGTACTCAGAGTTACTACTAGAGGTATGTGAGAGAGACTATGTGTGAGGAGTGGAACCGAGGTCACCAGCATGCAAATCTTGTGCTACAGTCTTTTGAGCCATCTCCCCAGTCCCTATTTTATAATTTAATTTTTTTTTTGATTTTAGATTTTGGGCCACAGCTGACAGTAGTCAGGGGTTACTCTTGGCTCTGGGTACAGAAATAGCTCCTGGTAATCATGGGAGACCATCTGGGATGCTGCTGTGAATTGAACCCAGGTCTGTTCCAGGTCAGCCATGTGCAAGGCAAATGCCCTACCTCTGTGCTATCTCTCTGGTCTCCCAATTAATTTCTCATATCTATGATCTGGAGCTAGCTGTGGAGCCTCAAAATGAAAGGACTTAGCCCCATGAGATTTCCTTATTTTAGATGCCAGTTGGGATCCCAAACACTGTCCAACACTGTTACAAGGTTGGGGTTTTGCACCCATCTTCCTCAGTTTTGATAATTTGTTGGAATAACATTTACTTATATTTTGCTGGTTAATTAAAAAGGCTAGAGTTGAATATGGGGTGACATTGGATCCCAAATATCTGTCCTTGAAGAGTTGGGGTACAATTCCTGACAAACAAACATTTAACATCACAGCTCTCCTAAACCTGTAGTTGAGAAGGTTCATCACATTGGTCTGATGGATGATTAATTCCCTCTCTAATCACCCTCAAGGAGGGTGGGGCTGAAAATTCTAACCTTTCATCATGGTTTGTCTTTCTGCTGATCAATCCCCATCTTAACCCTTTACACTCCTACCCTGAGTAACCTCATTGCAACTAAAGATGTCTCTGTTACCTAAGAAATGTCCAGGCATTCAGGAGTCTGTGATTGTGATGTGGTCTTATAATCCCGTTACCAGAAAGTTATAAGGCTTCTAGAAGTTGTGTTGGAGCTGGGGATGGGGGGCAGGGGGGCACAAACCAACATCTATGTCATACCCTACCCATATATTGGACCAAAGAATATGACATAATAAACTCTGGTGATGCAGCCAGTTTTACTTTACTTTTTAGTTTAATTTAATTTTTGTTGTTTTTGGCCACACGGTGTTCAGGAGTTACTCCTGGCTTTGCTCTCACAAATCAACTTTGGCAGGCTTGGTGGACCATAAGGCATGCTGAGTATTGAACCTGGATGGCTGCATGCATACAAGGTAAATGCCCTACCTACTGTGCTATTTGCTCTGGCCCCCAATACTTTATTTTATTTTAAAAAAAATTAAACATTTTTCTGTTTGTTTGTTTTTGCTTTTTAGTTCTTGGGCCACACCCAGCGGTGCTTAGGGGTTACTTCTGGCTCTGCACTCAGAAATCATTCCTGGAAGGCACAGGAAGCCATATGGATTGCTGGGATTCAAACCACCGTTTGTCCTGGATTGGCTACATGCAGGGCAAACGTGCTACCACTACGCTATCTCTTTGGCCCCAAATTTAAACATTTTTCTAACTTAAAACATAATAATTGCTTTTATTGGGAAAATTAGAGTAATTCATATCTGCTTCCTTTTTTTTTTTACTTTATTTGAACACTGTGGTTTACGAAGTTGTTCATAATATAAATGTTTCAGGCATTTAATGTTTCAACATCAATCCTACTACCTTCTCTCCACCATTGTCCTTAATTTTCCATCCTCAAGTCTGCTCCCTTAGTAATTAGCAAAATAATAATTTATTTTATCTTGCCTGTTACAACAATATGGTAAATAGAATTATTAAAAATAGTTCAGTAAGGGGTCCGGGAGATAGCATGGAGGTAAGGCATTTGCCTTTCATGCAAAAGGTCATCGGTTAGAATCCCGGTGCCTCATATGGTCCCCTGTGCCTGCCAGAAGCAATTTCTGAGCATGGAGCCAGGAGTAACCCCTGAGCACTGCCGGGTGTGACCCAAAAACCAAAAAAAAAAAAAAAATAGTTCAGTAAAAGAACATTTGTGAAAATCGTTATATTTCATAGTGGTGGTGTTAAAGTCATTGAGGATTTACTGAGCTGTTTGTTGCTAGTTGAACTTTCTGTGTTATTGCTTTCGCTTATTGAGCTTAATGGACTTTTATTCTACTTTTCTATCTGTGCTCCTACTTTGTAAGTATTGTGGAATTTGGAGGTGTTGTGCTGGTTCCTATCTATGAAAGTCTTTTTTTTCTGTAAGGACTCTGAAAAAAATTTTCCTCCATTTTCTGTGCCTTTGACTTCTTCTTCCTCCTTTTTTTTTTTTTTTTTTAAACCACATCCAGTTGCACTCAGGGGTTACTCCTGGCTCTGTGCTCGGAAATCACTTCTGACTCAGGGGACCATATGGGGATTGAACCCAGGTCTGTCCTGGGTCAACTGCATGCCAGGAAAATGCCCTACCACTCTGACCCTGTGTGCTTTGACTTATATAGTTGCAGGTTTTATTCAGGCAACAGGCAAATGCCCCATAAAGAAGACACTTGTCTAGGCTCTGTTCTCCATGCAGGGATCATTCATTCCAATTTTGGTTGCAGGAACAACCTACTCTAACCCACATCCATCTCTTTTCTTTTGGGACTGTATTTCCAATGCTCCTCTCCCTGCCATCTTCCTCAGTAGGACCTTTCCTTTGCACATGGACACACAGAGTCTGCAGTCACAC
>PVKC010023495.1:0-17247 GCA_004027635.1 Crocidura indochinensis
GAAGCCATAAAATATATTGAATGAATCATCAACACACTGCCCCAGGAAACTGCCCACAGAGAAGTCTTCAATGAGATAATCAGAGAGGCAAAGACAACCACAGAAAAATAAACACATGTGATTACATCAAATAAAAATCTGACAGTGAAAGGAACTCAAGCAACAGGAAAGAGATACTAAGGATGGAGAAGAGATTTGCACATAATACATCAGATAAAGGGTTGGTGTTTATGATCTATAAAGTACTCACAACATTCAACAATAAAAATCCATTAATACCATCTCCAAGTGGAATAAGAAGATGAATATGTTCCTAAAGAAAATATACAGATGGCCAAAGGTGCATGATAAAATTCCCACCATCACTCTTGATTAGGGAAATGCAAATTATAACAACAATGAGATATTATCTTATGCCAATGAGAAGGACACATATCAAAGAGCCTAAAAACAGTCAATTTTGGCAGGACTGTAGTGAGAACAGAATCCTTATCTACTGTTAGTAGGAATATCATCTGTTTCAGCCTCTAAAATAGGAAGCAATATGGAAATCTTTCAAAAAATAGAAGAACTCCCATAAGATCTGATGATATCACTTCTTGGCATTTATCCTCAAACACACAAAAAACATTAATTTGAAATAATACATGCACTTCTATGTTCATCATAATTCTGAGTTTAATAATCAAGATTTGGAAATATTCAAAAGTACAAGTACAGAGGAAGGGATCAAGACGTGGTATAGTATGGAATGGACTACTATGCAGCTCTTAGAAATAACAGAATCATTCTGTTTGCGATGACATGAATAGAACTAGAGGATATCATGGTGAGTGAGTTCAGTCAGAAGGAAGGGATAGATAGAAAATGATCTCTCTTACATGTGGAAAAAACATGGTCAAATACAACATCACAAGATAAATACAATTTATTTGGGGGGGTGTTGAAAGGAGGGACACTGGGGAACTTGAAGAAGATGTGGGCATACATGTGATGGGTGTTGTATTTGAATTATGTGCAGTGTGAAACCATTATTAACAGTAATGATTGTGGCATAGAATTACAATCAATAAAAAAAACTTTAAAACTTCACTTGGTGATTATTCCTGAATTCGTGTTCTGGAGTTATTTTCACTAGGAGACAATGCAGTGCCAGAGATTGTAAAAATGGGTCTTTTGTTTTGAGCACTTAACTCATTATTTGGGGGAGTTTTTCTCTTAAATTGTATTTTAGGATACATGATAGTCTTGTCTTTTTTTTTTTTTAATTATTGCTGAGTACATCTAGCACAGTGTCAAGAATAAGTACTTTAATGTTTGATTGGAATTCTAGTTCTAATTCTGCTATTTACTTATGTTCTTTTGAATTACTTATCTGGCCCAACTGAGTATTCTGAAAAATATATGTACCAATTACCCCATCATGAAAAAAAAAATTGGGCAAATTGATTATTTCTCCTAGCATTTCCTGTTTTAGCTTGTGTCCAAGCGGGGCTTTTTAGAATACTAGTAGTGCAAACTTAGTTATTTGTAAAGAAGTCTGAAAAAGGCCAAGTTTAGTGTATATTGCACATTTATAACTACTTTCTCAGATAATGGAAATGGCAATAGTATAAATGGAATAATTTCCAAATTCTGTTCTGTCAATAATATAAATCTACTCTAAATCTTAAATAAAAGGGCCTACAAAACAAGTATTTATTAGCCAATAAATGTGCTATTTCGTCCTGTCGGACATGATTACCAGTAATGTAGAATGGGGAACAATAGACTAGAGTCCCTAATTTTAGGAAAAAATTCTGACCCTCAAATTATGGTTTGACAATGTCTAAGGATTACCTATAGCTTTGGTCAACCTTTGTGGGGAGTACAAGATCAGTAATCAGTGGCTTTAGAACTTTTTATTGTCCCAAGCAGCATAGATATTTAATTGGCTTGATCTCTGGTTACTCTACATTTCCTGAGAGTGTCATCTATTAAGCTGATCAACTCCATTTTAGAAAAAATGTAGATGGAATGACTAGCTAAGGAAGTGTTGGCTTGAAGAGTTGATAAAACTTATTTATTCTACTATCTCCTTCATTATCATCATCACCATCTTTCATAATCATCATACATCATTATCATTTTGGATTTGTGAGGGCCTTGTTTGTATATTTACGGTAGTCACAATCTTCCCATACTCCTCTTCCTTCCTCGGATGATATATGTCCATCATGCTACATGTGGGACATTAAGTGTTTTGTTGAAACAAGCAAAAATCAATACTCAACGATCAAATGAACATTCCCTGCTATTTCCCTATCCAATATATTAGAAGTTGGGCATAGTCTCAGATTTGTAGGGGTGAGACTATTCCTTTTCTGAGTGGGTAATTTTAAGAATTCAGTTGCTTAGCCAAGATGTACCCGCTTCCTCTCAGAACTCACATGGTTATGCTAATTTGTAAGAAATGTGTTGATGGACTATTAAGAAGCATGATCTGTTTTCAGCTTCTGGGTAAAGAGGAGAGCAGTAGCCTTTAGTGGCCGTGTCAGTTTTGCCCATATTATTATGTGCAGATGTGGCAGCTGCCAGTAGGCATTTTCTCTCTGATAGCGCTAACCACTTAACCGTGGGTCAGAGAGGTGCAGCTCTCAGCCAATGGATCTAATTGCAATCCTTCTCTGTTCCCTGTGATTGCAGGTTTCTCTGGCTCTATAAACAAATAGTAATCAACTAAACCTGTTACCTCTGAGTAGAGATGTCACGATATGAGATATTAACTGTTCAGAATACAGTAATGATGGTTTAAAACTGCATTTGTTTCTTGAAAATAAGGAAAAAAATGATTTTTAAAAAGAAAGAAAAATCAGAAGCTTAAAATCTGGAATTTTGAAAGGCTTCCTGGCTCTTTTCCCTCTACATAATGAAAAATTGCATATGTATATGACATGTTTTATGTGGTCAGATACAACGTAAATATTGTGTACATCTTCTGCTGGAGTAACAAAACATTAGCAGCATCACAAATAAGCTCTGCCTCAGCATCTACATTTTTATGACATTTTTATGTTAATGCAAGTCAAACTTATGTTTTGTGATGCATCCAATTCACCCCAAATTAATCCATTTGTATTCTTATAATCCAATCAACTCCGCCTCCCCTGCTAAAAGTTAGATGCAAAGTCCAAGGCAGATAGATATATGGCAGGAAGTCTGGGCCCTCGGAGACTTTGCATTTTTAAGATGCTTTTTTTTCTTTAGCACCTGGAGGCAGTATGACTTTAGATAGGAACCTTTGGTAGTGAAAGAGCAAAAGTAGGGGAAGGATTTTATGGTTTAAAACTATGAATATTGGTGCCAGAAAGATAAATAGTACAGGGGGAATGGTGCTTGTCTTGCATGTGGTAAACTCCTGGTTTAATTCTCAGAACCAGCACTTCCATGTCTTATTCCTGAGCACTGAATCAAGAGTTAACCCTGAACATCACTGGATGGGACTCCTAATACCAAAGATAAATAGCAAATAAATAAAAATACCAATTGCATTGGTAATGCAATGTCTACACATACTATTTTAAAATGTTCTTTGGGTATTTTTTCCATCGCTTCAATTAATAGTGTTTTTTTTCCTTAATCTCACTGTTACTATTCTATTAACCACTTACTTGTTGCTTGGGTACTAAGCTTTTACTGAGTATCTGCTGTGTAATATTTACTAAGCACCAATTGTGTGGAATATTTATACCTGAATATAATCATTCTGAAGCTTCATTTTGCCTATATCAACTCTCAAAATTGAAGTATCAGTAGTTGCTTGAATATTCAGGCTCATAATTGTCCAATCTGGTTTTACTGATACTTATGAAAGAAGCAAAAAGCTGTTTGGTGAGTCTTGATAGGCTAGTCTATCAATTAAATATTTTAAATTAATATGCTAAATTATCAATAGACTATTGAGTTCAACTCCCCACTCTGCCACTTACAAATTCATGAAAATTGCTTAAGAATACCAGGTCTCATCATTCTTATCTATGTTATTATTTTTTTAATTATTATTATTTTTAATTTTGGTCTTGAGTCTACACTGTTAATACACTGTTAATATTTAAGGCTTACTCCTGACTTTGTGCTCAGGGATCACTCCTGTCAGGGTCTGACCTATAGTGTGCCAGGAATAGAACATAGGTTGACTGCTTGCTAGACAAGAACCTTACCCACTTCACCTTGTCTTCTGCTCATCAACTTAGCTAATTTTTACAAAAATATAATGGCCACTGTGTGATTAAGTTGTTGAAAGTTAATAAATAAGCTATGCAAATCAGTACCTTGCACTTAAGCTCAATCTATGTTAGTTACCACAGTTATTCATATAGATCTTGAAGTTTCAAGCTATGAGGTTGAGGTCCAGAAGGACTCAGTCCCTTAATTATGATCAAACAGTTATGAAAGGACAGAGCTGGTTAGAGCATCTGGTTTTTTCTAGTGCATCTGTTGCTGCTTTTTTTTTTGCAAAGAACACCTGAAATAATAAAGTAAAAAACAAAAACAAAACCAAAGCCAATTCTTTGTTTTTGTCTTAAAGCATGTGGCTTCGGATGATGCTTATTTGGTGGACCCTGATAGAAAAGGAAAGGGCTCTGGTAGCCTTTCATGATAGATATCTGCATCAAAGTCAGATGTGTTCATCATGAACACCAAGTGTTCATCCTGACAGAGACTTCACTCAGTAACATGGCTAATCATTCCTGCTGACTTTCAAGGATGAGTCTGCAGACACCTTCCTTAGCCTGTCTGAGAGAAAATTAGGAACATCAAGGAAGCAAAAACTAGAACACTGTTTTTTCCTTATTTTTCCCCTTAGATTTGGGTTTATACAACTCCAACCCAAATTAGAGCTTGCTCAGTCAAATTTCTGATTACCAGAGAAAGGGAAAAGGGCCTTACTTGAGAGTTGGGAGCAAAAACTGAATGTTTATTTCCTTTTGATTCAGTAACTTTCGTGTCCTGTGGAAATGGCCACTATTTAAAAGGAATTCTGTATCTCTCTTCTTGAGTTACCTTGCATCTCTCCCTGTGGAAATTTAATATTTCTCTGATTTTAATGTTGTAAGAGTAAAATTCCTGCCAACTAGAATAATGGAATGAGACTTTCTTCTCCCTCGATCTCGTTGATATAATGCAGGATAGGAATCTTCTATCAATTTAGAATGAACTCAAATGAGGTCCAGGTAGTTCATATTCAGTGGAGCATTTTCAGTTATGCTCATGAAAAAAAAAATCTTGGTGGTGGCTGTGGTGATTTGTGTGTGCACATATGTGGGGCAGGCTCATGGGCTGGAATTGACTTGAAAATCTGCAGTAGGCTCTTTTCTCCTTTAACACTGATGCTGGGTAATTAGCAAAATGCACACAGGGTTTTATCCATATTCATGCGCCCTTTCCCACAAGCATAAACAATCCAGTCTCTATTATTTTCTTGTGAGTGCAGCTCCCCCTTCTCCCTGCCACCTGCAGAGCCTTGCACTGCTCTGTTCACATCTCTCTGTCTCTGGTAGACAGTGGGGGCCTCCCCTGGCCAGGGTGTGGGCTTGGATAGAGGATTCCATGGAGAACAGGGACTGGGGGAAGTTCATCAGTGCAGCATCTGTGGCAGATTGGGAACTTTAACAAAGTGCACTCGCAGCCATGAATACATGCAATCCTCGAGAGATTCTTGTGTGGTAGGTAGGATTGCACAACTATTCTGCTGTGATTAAAGGAGAAAATGAGGCACAAAGTTTGGGCCACTTATCAATGTGGTCGTCCAGATCATTCCCCATGCTACTTTTCCTGGCCCTTTGCTCTGGCTAGTTGGTTTCAAAGAATACCATCATCTTGTCTTCTGACTCTGACATGGGATTAGAGGACAAAGGTGAAGTTCCTTTTTTCGTTGTTTTTGTTTGTTTTGGGGTCACACCCGGCAACGCTCAGGGGTAACTCCTGGCTCTACGCTCAGAAATCGCTCCTGGCAGGCTCGGGGGACCTTATGGGATGCCGGGATTTGATTCACCGCCCTTCAGCATGCAAGGCAAACACCCTATCTCCATGCTATCTCACCGGCCCAAAGGTGAAGTTCTTATTACTGCTTGTGTGAGGTTGGCATTGCCAATGCATCTCCATGGCCAGAATAATACTGGTAACCTCTTTTCTGCAGCCACAGACTGCAATTTTTTTTGCCACATTTTACTCCATCTTGTCCCATTTAGATCTAGTATTGGAAGAGACACCCTGCTGATGTTAGTAACCCCTTCTCTTTTCCATGTTGGTTCCCTTACCCCTCCCCATATCTTTGTAAAAAGTACTTTCATGCATACTTTTCTATTAAACTCTTTGAGTGAGCTGCTGACGCCTGCTGGGACTTCTACTCATAGGTTGTGTAGCTTGCCAGTGACTACACAGCTAGTAGGTAGAGCCTCATGGCTCACATGATTGTTTTTATGAGTCCTTGATGTCCCATCACTGCATCTTTGGTGTCCTCTTCTTTGTCCCCTCACAGCAGGCAGTAAGACCAGCAGTAAATTAGAGATTGGATCTATTCCATCTGTCCTATGCTTTATGAATATTGGATTTCTGGGACTGTTTTTTTCTTTGTATAAGCAGAAGCACAGGCATGGGGAAAGCAATGTGACAGGAATAAGCAAAACCAAAATTTAGATTTTTGAAAATTCTTCTTACCTGTCTGTGATGTTGTCCAAAGAAGTACCACATTTATGGGTAAAATATAAAATGTGGGTGAGGTTGTATGGTCAGGAGTAAGAGATGACAATGTCTGATCAATGTTTTTCCCTCATCTTCATATATGATATGAAAGAAAACTGCAACATCATTCTACTTTAATGAGGCAACGATATCAGATATTTCTCTGCAACACTTACCAGAGTTGATGGTACCTGGGTTTTCATCCCTTTACCTGGTACACATGTGGAGACAGGCAAAGCATATGATTAGATAGATTCCCAGGGCAAAGAGCAGCAGAAGCACACAGTTCTTTGTCTTCTGTATTCTTGCTTTCTTTGAAATCAAGTTTAATACAAAGATCAGCACCAGTTACATTTCAATTGGATAATTATTGGTCACAGATTGACTATGAGTCTGGCATGTAATAGATAGGAGAATGGTTTTTTGAGGAGTATATGTCATAGAATTTGCTTTTAAAAGATGCATATATTCACCAGGAATGTAAGTTCAGCCTGGAAAATAACCAGAATGTTATGCAAGATAGCCATGCAAAAATTTTAAAAGAAAGTAATTATTGCATAGCCTATGTGGATATGATGTAAGTGAAAAGGTTGGGAGGTATAGGAAAAAGACTTTTTCAAAAGAGAGAAAGAACTGGACACTGCTAGTTATTGAGTTTATCTGAGTACAGATTTTTCTCCTTTAGACACAGAGCTGCTTTCCTGGAAAGGACACAGACATACCCTGAATTTGGCTCTACAGCTGTGATATGGCTTCCTCTCTATCGTCACAGCAGGCCCAAGCTGCTGCCATCATCTTTGACTTTATGAGACATTTCTTTCTGGTTCATATGACAAAGAAAGCTTCTAGTCATAGATGAAGCATTTTCATGGAATGCCATTTATATCTAGGCACTTGGTTACTGAGCTTATTCTCCTCCTAACACCCTAACAGCAGAAAGTAGCTTAAAAAAATCACTAAGAAGCCCTTAACCTTGTAACATACAGTTTTTGCTAAAAATATATATTAATAATATATTATTGAGCGAGCATAGATGAAGAAGGCCAGGGAGGGAGGAAGCAATAAGAGTGTGAGCAAGGTCAGTGCTCTTTGCCCGCAGACTCTACAATCAATAAGATCTGGTCAATAACTGCTTTATTACTGCACTACCACCCGGAGCAAAATCATTTTTAAATTAAGAATATATTTTGCAAAACTGAATTAACAATATTGAATATTTTGCTCTTTGATATGACTAGCCTTCAAAATCAAATTATTAACTAGGGGAAAATGCTTACTGGGTATAGTTTTTCTTTCTTTTCCCTCCTCACTTTTCCAACCATATTCCCTCTCTCCTTTCCTTTATGCTCAACTCTGCTCCCCCGCCAACTCCACCCTCTACCTTACAGCTTGAGAAGGAAGCAACAGCAGATTTTTTTAAGAGCTCCAGCACAAATATGGATGTAAATTAGTATTGAATCCAGCACATGAAATTAGGAAAGGAAGAACATTTGCTTGAGTTCAAAAAAACTATGCATTTCCTCTGAGAGGAAGGACCAAGAGAAAATTGGGAATTTTCCACTTGTGTAAATTGCTGCCCCCAAAAATCAATCTTTGGACTTCTATAATCTTTGCAAGTTATATAATGTCACCACACCTCTCCCCTTTGCTCCCCTCTCACCTTGGATGCCCTAGTTCCATCCTTATCATGTTTTAGCTCCTCTTGCCACAGACGGTAGGGAAGTATCTTCCATGACTCATACAGTTCAACTTTAAAGTATCCCTATTCTCAAATCTAAAAGAAAAATTCCAAAAGTAAATATTATACAAAAAATGGACTGTGTAGTCGTACATAAGTCGTGGTCCTGGGATTGTTAAGTGATATTATTGGAAATGCTTGCACAGTAATTTTCCTTATAAAAACATGAGATTTTGTGCACACATTTAAAATAATTATTATAAACTCAACTCATCTCTTTTGTCAGGTCACTTCCCACTAATTTTTCATTAGCTATAATCTCCATGTGAATTGTAGGGTAGTGGGATTGACTTATATGAATAGCAACAAAAAATGGAGAGAGGAAATGTTTCACTGTTCAGTATTGTCCAGGATTGTGCTATCAACATGAGCTTGTTACTCACAATATATGACAAAACTGTTATTTGAAAAGGGCATTTATTCAAAATATTAGTATTTTCTATTGCAATAAAATCAAGAAAAATTAAAAGGAGAGAGAGAATAAGAGAGTGCAAAATAGAGGAAGAAGAATGAGGGAAGGATGGAGGGAAGAAGAAAGCAGAATGACATCCAATGTAGAGAGGAAAAAAGCTATAATTGATATGATACTATTCTTGCATTATCATCTTTATATTTTCTACAAATACTAACAAACTCTTAGAATTACACATTTTAGATGATTTAAGTAACTTATCCAGATCAGGTAAGCTAATAAGTGGCAGAATTGGAGCACAATTTCAGGTGAGTTTGAATCTAATTTCCACGTGCTTTCTTCTGCTGTCTTTGAAATGTAGAACAGTCAAGTCTGTTACCAGAAAATGAATTTTGACCAAATTCAAAACACTTAACAATTTATTTTAAACCTTCCATACATTTCATGGTTCTCTTTGAGAACCCATTGCAAGGTATATTCTTTCTAGGAAAATGCATAGGCACATAAAAATATTATTCCAGAATTCAAGGGCCTTTTGAAATGCAATGATGGTTCCAAATAAAGATGCCTACTAGGCAAGATTCCTTAAAAGAAACATGTCCCATGAATCTTGCTTTCCTCTTTCAGAGACCCAAGAAGTCACTTGTAGAGCTCCACTTTAATATCAGGCCTTTCAGAAACAAAGTTGAGACCTGGGGCAGTAGTATAAAAGTAGAGAAAAAGAAGCTGAACTGCAGATATCTTTGAACTTGTATGCTTAATCTTGTTTTGTTCATTGACTTGTTAGTACACATTAGAGTGGTTTGGGGAAAATTTTTGAATTGCAAAGCTTATTTCCACTGACTTTCAACATCATAGAAAAGGTCACACAATGTCCAGTGATAAGGTGTATACCCATCTTTACATGCTATAACTGTATTATACACAGCACTCCTTTGGGGGGGGGTGTTTTGCTTTGTTTTGGGGCCACACCTGGTGATGCTCAGGGGTTACTCCTGGCTATGCGCTCAGAAATCGCTCCTGATTTGGGGGCCAAGTGGGACGCAGGGGACGGAACCAAGGTCTGTTTGGATCAACTTCATAAAAGGCAAATGCCCTACCACTGAGCTATTGCTCTGACCCTGCTGTGAACATTTTAAGTAATTTTCCCCCCAGTTATTTGTAATATAAGTCCCTGATACCCTTCAAAGTGCTAACTTTGATAATGTGCCCTGAGGGAACTAGAATAAAATCCCAATCTACTCTTAGTTTGTTGACATTTTGGTTATTTTGACCAAGTATAAGGGGTGGATTATTTATTAGGAAGACAGAAAATTAAAAGCTAGCAACACACTCCTCCCAGAAGATGTGATCCTTCCACTGCTCGTTTTCTAACTTAAGAAACCAAGCATTCTGATTCTGTTATCAGTATTTTGCATTACTATGATTTGTTTAGTCTTATTATTTTTTATATATAATTTTAAACTTAATTTTGAGAAGCAGTTATAATAATAATGGACATTTATTGTGCCCGGTTGAGAAGACACAAAGGAGAAATTAAATTTGGACAGCAGAAATAGAGAAGATATTAATATGTGATTAATTCCATCTCAGAAAATATATTTTCAAGAAAAAAATGTCATTCCTTTTGTTACATCCAGTTTTACTTTAGTTTGGAAAATTATCTAACTGAAAAGAATTGACATTCTGGTAACTCAATTACCTAGGCCTTTTCCCCTCCATCTAAGTTTTGACCTCCAGTAAACCATCAGATGGCAAGGCAGCTAATCCAGCTTATAGGGTGCAAGACTCAAGATATTTTTGTATCCACAAGGGAAGGCTGAATCCTGGGAGAGATTCAAAGATCCATAAGAAGCTGGTGTTGGAAACCACCTGTCAGAGAACAGGAATAATTCAGCATTAGAATGCAACTGTTGGGCTTCACAGAGATGCTTATACAGGTAAATCTGGAGGCTGTGATCAGGGTAGTTAGATTTGAGAATTAGGATCTACAAATCTAGTTTTAGACCCCTGACCAAATCCTGTAGTGTCTCCAAAGAGTTTCCTGCCTATATAAGCATTTATACAACTCTATCCTGATTTTCACAAAATTTAACCTTCATCCTAGCACTTACTTACATGCCAACCTTTCCTGTTATTTAAGGCTTCCAAGCACATATGGCTTTGATTCTTGGGAAAAGCATAAAAATATTCAGGTACCAAAACTCATGCATCTAGTACCTACATTTTGGTATAAATATTTTGCTAATGCCCTGATAATGCTTATAGAATTTTACATTCAGTGGACTCAAAGCAATGCCATTCATTCATTTCAGTAGCCCATAAATTTACCACCATCAGAGACTTTCCTGAACACTTCCTGTTTCCAGTGTCTTCATAAAACTTCTCTCATTTTATAAGGGTTTGAAGGTTCTACATGTCCTTTCCTTTTTTGAGAGTGTCAGAAAGACCACATTAATTTAGTCTCCTCATGGCCTATCTAATTCAGATTCTTTCTTTAGCTTTAGTTTTCAATTCCTTTCTTTTCTTTTCATTTTTCTTTTTTTTTTCTCTCTCTCTCTTTTTTTTTTTTGTGGTTTTTGGGTCACACCCGGCAGTGCTCAGGGGTTACTCCTGGCTCCATGCTCAGAAATTGCTCCTGGCAGGCACGGGGGACCATATGGGGCACTGGGATTCGAACCGATGACCTTTTGCATGAAAGGCAAACGCCTTACCTCCATGCTAACTCCCGGGCCCCCTCTCTCTCTTTTTTAATTTAAGGAAGCCTGAAAGTGCATCGACCAGTTTAGGCAGGCCTGCCTATGTGTCAATACTTTATCTTCCCAAAGTTCTGGAAGTCAGCTATCTTCAAAGATCTAGATTGTCCTAGGTCTAGTTCTGTTTTCTAAGTCCTTTTAAGTGTGCTTGCAGTGAATGATTACAATGGGGCTAATCTCAGACCAGGTGAAGCAGCTCATTTAATCTGCAGTGACCAGTGTTGGTGCCTGTCAGTTTGCTGTAGCTGCTATTGTCTTCCCTGGGCCCCAGTGTTCTGATGCAAGTCCTGGCTACAGTGAGTGACAGGTGCAACCAACGGCCGCATAAGTTATTTCCTCTGGAAACCACGGCTGTGGCTGATGTCAACGGTGCCACTGGGTTTACCAGGAGCAATCCACGTGACCATCTTCAGCCTCAGTAAGGACTTTAAATCTTGATGAAAATAACCCACCAACTTGCTTTTGGTTAGCAACTGCAAGTATCTTAGAGATTGGGGCCCGGGAGATAGCATGGAGGTAAGGCGTTTGCCTTTCATGCAAAAGGTCATCGGTTCGAATCCCGGTGCCCCATATGGTCCCCCGTGCCTGCCAGGAGCAATTTCTGAGCATGGAGCCAGGAGTAACCCCTGAGCACTGCCGGGTGTGACCCAAAAAAATGTATCTTAGAGACAAGAAGAACTCAGGATGGAGAATAGTATAACTTTTAGGAGTCAGGATTTGGAAGAAAACAGACTGGGTTCAGGTTTAAGCTCTAGTGCATTCTTACTTAATTATTTGGTGCTATTTATTTAAACCACTCTGTGCCTCAATTGATTATTGGATAGAATGAGGATAATACATAGCTTTATGTTTCTGATAGAATTAATTGTGACAAAGAATTAATGCATTTTTTACTGGTTCAGAAATATTTTACATCAAATACATTTTAGCTATTATTACTATTATTACAGAAAGTAAGAAGGAAGGAAAGAGATGTGCTCTTTCCAGGGCTCATAGTTTTCTTCAGACAGAAGGAGATTCCAGTCTGAATGATAGACCTGACAATCACATATCATCACACTGTGTGAGGTGCAGGTGTAGGGAATAAGGCACTAAGAACAGGGCCTGGCTTATTGGGAAAATTTAATATTACCATTATTTTTTATTTAATACTGTCCATGAGCATTTTCCTAGGATATTTCTAGGGAATTTTTGTCTTGTGTTGATTTAGAATAAAATTTTATTAGAGCAACCAAAACAGAGGAGATGCAAAAGTAGTTTTATATTTGAATTAATTTTCTAGAATTAATATTTAATATGGAATCAAAGAACAGCAACCATGGAATTTTAGAACCTAGTGAATTTCGCTATGTGATCTTATTTGCATCTATTCATTTTTAGGAATAAAACCATCCACTCTTGAGGCCTTCACTTATATTGTCTCATCATCTTTCTTTGCAGTTCTGAGTCATTGTCATAGAATATATTCTTGGAACAGGTATATTTGAAGCCTAAGGGTGGTTGCTGTCTGAACAATTCCAACCATAGGTCTTATGGCTTAAAATATTTTCTTTAACTTGTTTAACATCTGTATTTTTGTACTGTATAATATTAATCAAGACAAACATACATTAAAAAACATAAAGTTTGAAGCTGAATATTCCTAGCATGTGCTATGAATACATTCTAGAATTGTTTTTGAGTAATTTGTAAGTTCATTCTCTATAGGTCTCCTGGGCAGCCTTTTCTCTATGGTCATCCTTTTTGTGCTCTGCTCAAATATGATTTTTGGATTGTGTTTCAAGAGGCATATAATCCAAGGGAAGAAGCCAAACTGATTCTCAGCCTGCAGGAAGGCAAACACTTTAGTTTGCTTTAAACATTAACCATCCAATGATGCAGTCATTTGTTTTTGAATTCTAGAAAAATGGTGGTCTTTAATTTTGTTCTGGTAATTTGGCCAATTCTTAAACACTACCACCCCATGATTTACATGGAAACTATGAATAATACTGGCGATCTGAAGAAATCGTATTGCTGATAATGGACTGGACCCACATCTAAATGAGCTAGTAGCCTAAACCCTTAAAAAGTGAGCTAGAAATAACAGCCCTATCTGTGACAATTACTTTTTTGACTCTTAAGAATAGGTTTTCTAGATGCATCTCTGTTCGTGGAGTCAAGAGAAGTCTAAAGCAATCATATATTGAACTCATGAAGAATGCTTATGAATATTCACTTCGAGAACTAGGGTGTGCAATGTGGAAACACTACCTTTCTTGTAAGTAAGGGCTAGAATGATAACAACTTAGAACATATGTAACTAGTTTAGAAAACAGGTAGAAGGAGGATTTGAGTACTGATAGCAATGTAAATAGGGAGAAATCTCTATTTCATGTCCCTCTGGACCTCATGTGTGGGAAGCAGTGGTAGTATAAGTAAGTTTGTTATCAGAGGATGAGGCTGATAAGGAGAGATATAACCAAGGAGGTACAAGAGAAGAAATGGTTCTATTGAAGAAATCTATTCTTCTGTTAACTTTATTGTTTATTTCCAAGACTGCTGTGAACTTAGTAAAATTTCCTTTTGTTTCCAAAGAGTAGCTTACAAAAGTAAATTGTCTTAGATTCTCTTTCACATCTTCCAAGGAAATACCTTACATAGGCTTTTTTCTATCTCATGGTCAGGAAATTCTTCATACAGTCTAAATTGTATTTCGCTTATTATATCTTTATTTTGCATTCTTCTTGAAGTACACTCAATCTTTCCTTCTGAATCTCTATACTTTTCCCTTTATAAAGCTCATACTCACTATTTGATAAATTTTATAAGGGGAAATTGTAACCTAAATCTTGGTATCATTGTTTTGAGTTACTCTCTATCTCTACAAAGGTATTTTTGTGGCTAGAGAGAGTCCTTCTGGGATGATATTTTTACCCCTGGGTGGATCTGTGCTGTGAATAACCTGAGCCATGTTGGAACAGTCCCCAGACTGGGCAGGTGGCAGTCCCATTTGCTCTTTCCTAAGCGCCAAGGCAGAGAAGCAACTCTGGCTTCATCTCAGTGGACGGCATGCCTCCGGAACATGAAACTCACTCACAGACACCATTTTTAAACAGAGCAGGGAAAGGATGAAAATAGACAAAAACCTGTCCACGCAGGCCAGGAAAGCTGTATTTCCAATATGCTGCTAGCAAGACCCTGCTGCGATCCATATAGTGAACAGTCAGGGCCAAACCTGGATGGCAAACCAGCATGGCCACTCCTAGGCTCATTTCTATATATTGGTATGCCAGACACATGGCAGGGGAAAGGTCTATGTAAAAAGAAGTACTTAATTCAGAGTGAAGGGAGTATGATTTAAACATCTAAAAGTATGAGAACTAGCACAAACATTCATAACATGAAAGGCTGAGATCAGTGACTTGCAAACTTTTAAGAAAGAGGAGCATATAGCCATATATATCTCTATCTATCATCTATCTATCTATCTATCTATCTATCTATCTATCTATCTATCTATCTATCTATCTATCTATCTATCTATCTATAGACCCAAGAAATGGAGGCAGATTTGACAGAGCAGCAGTAGACTTTTATTTAATGCAGAAAAGCTGTTTTCAACACAGATCACTGCAGCCCAAGAAGTGCTCTCAAATATTTTCCATGGCTGCACATTTCTTCTAGTCAATGAGTTACATCACCACACTGCAAAAGTTACATTAAGAAAGCAATGAGGATTCTCACCATACTTAGTGAATGAATATGGTACTTCTGAAGACCCAAGTAGTATCAACCATCTATATAGCCTCTCTGATAATGACTATGAGAGAAATTTTGAGGATACTCAGGAACACAAAGAAACCATGGAATGAATAACCAATGAGGATATGAGAAGAGAGATGATAAAACTTCAAATAGAAATGACAGAACTGAACTGAAACATTTGGTAGGTGAAATGAAAAACTCATTGGAAGGCCACTCCAGCAGAATCAGTGAACTGAAAGATAACCTTCATAAAACACTTCAAGGTTAAGAATATACATAGTTAAAAGCAGACACCACTCCACAATGTGATCTCATAGAACTGACCTGACCACTCCAGTTCCCATTATAAGGACCAGAGGAGCAGAGGTTCCTGAGGGGGAATAGTACATACAGCTATCCTCACCTCAGAACTACAGCAGATTGTTTAATTTCTTTTAGAGATGGTTGACTTTGAAAACTACAAAGACAACTGTTTGTTTGTGACAAGAAAGAGAAAAGAGAGAATTCTATGAGAGAATTACACTTTTTTCTGACTGTTTTTCCATCTACTTTCTTCTCTATTTAGTTGTCATATTGTACCATTAGTGTTATTGTTCTAGTCATTTTGAGGCTTAGACCATGAATGTATCTTAAAGGTACTGAGAATGTCAATGTCAGAACTTAGGTAGTAAAGAAAGTCAGCCCTCAATACATGCTGTATTATCATCTTGTATTCATATTAAGAGGGTTGTGCTTCCTTTCTTTGCCTAGAATTAAGGGCTTAGTCAAGAGGTCCCTGCCCCTTTTTATTTGAAATTATGTGCAGGTATTATCTGAGAAAAAGCAGGTGGCCCTGAGTTCTGGATACTGACCTGTTCCTCTCCTTGACTAATTTTTCCTTGAATGGAGTTATTTCCATTTTTAAAATAGTTACAAGGTTGCAGATACTTTTATGGAATTACCATTGATATAGGCTCGCCCCTCACCAACATCAGAACAACTACTAATGGCACTTGATGCTTTTTTCTAGAGGCAAGTCATTCCTTGTCACTTAAAAGTTTGTAGAAAAAAAGAGAAAACAAACTGTAGTTTTGCTATAGCTCTTTTTTCTTTTATTAATTTTTTTAATTTTTGGGTCACACCCACTGCACTCAGGGGTTACTCTTGGCTCTATACTTAGAAATCACTCCTGGCAGACTTGGGGAACCATATGAAATGTCGGGATTCAAAAAACCGTTCTTCTGCATGCAAGGCAAATGCACTACCTCGATGCTATCTCTTTAGTCATAGCTCTTTTCTTAAGGATAGTTATGTCTACATAGAATAAAAAATGCCTTCTTCTCATAACTTACGTGTCCTCAAATCAGAAAATTAGTTTTGCCATCCTGGGAAATTACTGAGCATTTCTAAATATCTTTGGTTCAGTGAGAACTCCTCACTCCATCTTATTTCTATTCTTCTTTTTTTTATTTTTTTTATTTTAATCATAGTGGTTTACATGATGATTTGTAACTGTAATATTCCAGTTACAAATAAACATTGAATCAGGGGAATTCCCATCACCAAGTTGTCCTCCCTCCACCTCCATTCCCATTCTGTCTCCCATATCCTCCACCCTCTCCCCGGGGTCTTCTAGATTGAGTGACTCCCTCTGTTTCTGGTTTATTACTTAGTGATCTTATATCTGATTGACCTTGGTGTCTCCATTGCTTCTCCCTCTGATTGGGAGGCAGGATTAGATAGTTCGAGTTTTGTGGTTTTGTTTGGGGAAGAGTACCGTAATAGAATGGGGTAAAAATTAAGTATGCCTACAATGGGCAGAGTCCTTCTAGCAGCTCTCATCCTCAGTTTGAGAGAAGGGGAAAAGAAAAGGTGAAACACCACAACATTTT
>PVKC010023496.1:0-17151 GCA_004027635.1 Crocidura indochinensis
CACACACACACACACACACACACACACACACACACACACACACACACACACACACACACACACACACACACCTTTCTTGTACTTCAAGAAGAACTGGCAGCCAAAACCATGCCCCACAAAAGCCACAGTTTCAGCAATAGTACTTGGCATTTCTCAACAACTCCATTGAAAAAAAAACTGTCCCTTAGATGCCAATCTAGAAGCCACCTAATGTTCAGAAACAAAAGAAGTAACAGAATGTCAACTTAGAACAAGAGCTTACTAAACCTTCTACTGATGATTTAATGACCTCATGGGAGATACAATAATTTCCACAATTTTTCTTGTTGCTATACCTTTCTTTCCTTCTTTTCTTTCTTTTTTGAATAATTTCTCTCTCACTTACCTGGAAATAAATGATGATGATATAATCAACTATGTGATACATGACTATAAATAATTTTAAATGGGAAGAAAAAAAAGGAGGTTTCCTTCATGGTAGCATGGCTCTCCTCTATCTTGCACCTAGTTTTTAATTTCTGTTCTTCCTCCTCCTGGGTGGCAGGTTTAAATGCTAACCTTTTAGCTCCTTTGGATCCTGAGATGATCTGACAACAGATATGCCCTGATTGAAAACAGGAAATAAAATATAAAGGACTTTGTGTCCATGACACAAAAAACTACTGTAATTCTGTTTCTAGAGAACTGACTTCTGACAACAAATTGTTCTCCACTGTAGACAAATAATTTGCATTCTTCTGTTGTCTGTCATCCAAGCCAATATAAACAAGTCAGTGTAAGTGCTATTTACCATTTCAGTAAGCTCCCCACACATAAATTAACACTCCCATAACCCCCTGCAAATTAAGGAGAAATGATGAATTCAAAGGGGGAATATAAAAGATGAGTTCAGGAATACTCTGTGACTGAAGATGTTACTATGATTGAACAGAAACATTCCTCTAATCAGTCCAAAGATGAAAAGGGCACTCTTGGTCTGACTAGAAGATGACTTAACATCTTTTTATTCCTGGGATTCATATCCCTGGAGGAAATTGGGTAAAGAGGTGAGAGGATGATTGCTACGAGCTGCACCCTTCCAGGTGCAGTACAAATGTAAAGGTGCATGAATCAAAGTCCCCAGTTCCCCAAACTGAATTTTACCTGTTGGTGTTAGCTGGAAAATTATTGCACAGCCAGGATGGCACACTCGAATAAAGAAACTATAATGATTTGGTTCTTTGTTGACTCTTTTTAATTTGTTCATTTGGTCTGACCTGCACTGAACAGAGGCCACTTCCCTTAGCCTACTCTAGTTACAGGACTTGCTTAATTATTCTTGACATCTAGTTACTCACCTTAGTGCTTTACAGATGAAAGTTGTTATTGACTCCGAGGATAATGAAGTTCTTTACAATAGAGCATGTTAAAGAGAGCTTTAACCTTGTCAAGCAGGCTGGTTGAACATTTTTCATGCCCTTAGAGTGTTCTTTTTGATCTTCAGCAGGCTATGTTTTTGAGTGGGTGGGTGGGTGGGTGGGGGCATACTAAGCAGTCTCAGGGTTTATTCTTGGTTTTGTGCTCAGGATCACTTCTGGCAATACTGCAGATCATATGGGATCCCAATAATTGAACCCTAGTTCGTTGTGTGCAAGGTAACTGCCCTTCCTGCAATACTATCTCTCCAGCCCAATCTAGACCATTTCAAGATCTACCCTGAATCCACCAATGGCTGTGCCTACAGACTGATTCAATCAGACACATGATAGCACTTCAGTGGGACTTATTTGCAGTCGCTGTGTGGCTCTACAAGGGATGCCGAGCTGTTACATGGGGTCTGGCATCTAACTCTGTCCCTCACATAGATTTGACAACTGTTTGGGGATATCTTAACTATGTTAACTATGTTGCATAGTCTATGTTGTTGACAAAGCATTAGACTACTTTTAAGGAAGCTTTAGTCTTAAAATAGAATAACTTTTGTAGGGGTTTCTGTTAAAAATAGAAAAATTAAAACATTAACTATTTTCTTCACCACACATAAGCAATTGCTTTTGCTATGTTAGCGGGGCTTATATTTTACCCAAAGCAAAAATAAATACCAGCATATAGATCAAAATATAAATATTAGGCTGGGAGTTAACTCCAAGGGCTGGAGCACGTGCTTTGCATGTGGATATTCTAGCTTGTTTACTGGTACCAGGGGCTTCCAGAGCACCACAAGTAGCAAGTATTAGCTCCCAGCACTGAGTTGAATTTGGCCCAAAAACAAACAAAAGGATGTGATTCATCCATTCTCTTACTACCTCTCAAATTTCATATATTCACATATGGACATGGTATAAATTGTGTCTATTTGGATTAACTGTTCTTTGACCTTGTTTCTCGTTAAAGCACATCTCACTTAACACCATCTTGTACATATGAACCACCATAGATAGCATCACATTGTTTTTCATTGAAAGAATGTGGCAAATTTATTGAACCCAGCTTCTGTCATTATTGCCATATTGAACACTCTTTTTATTTTTTGGAAAAATATGGAATGCTTCACAAATTTGCATGTCATCCTTGCACAGGGACCATGCTAATCTTCTCTGTATCATTGCAATTTTAGTATAGGTGCTGCTGAAGTAAGCCCCATATTGAACATTCTTATATAAATATCTTGTATAGTTTTTCCATGGAAAGAATTTTTAGAAGTGAATTCATTAGACTGAGCTCTATCCTTCTTTTTAAGAATCCTAATCATGGGGCCCGGGAGATTGCATGGAGGTAAGGCATCTGCCTTTCATGCAAAAGGTCATCGGTTCGAATCCTGGTGCCTCATATGGTCCCCTGTGCCTGCCAGGAGCAATTTCTGAGCATGAAGCCAGGAGTAACCCCTGAGCACTGCCGGGTGTGACCCCCCCCAAAAAAAAGAATCCTAATCATACTCCAAATTGTCCTTCAGTAAGTAGTAGTAATTTGCTTCTCCCCCAAAATGCCTTTTGCTCTCCCCATTCTTTTTGCATTTCTGATAGAATTCTACTACTTTTTTCTTTTATTAATTATTTTATTTAAAAACCATAGTTACAGGTTGTTCATAATATAGTTATTTTTTTCCCTTCTAACACAAAGGTCTGTTTGTCCCTCACATACTTTCCTTCCATGGGCCCAGAGGTTCCATCCCTCTGTAGGCAGCCTCCAGGCTAGGGGAAAGCATGTGGGACCACTTTGTAGTGATCTAACAATCTTCCAAATAAATAACAGTCATTCAGAACCCCAGACCTGTATTTCTGCAGTTCAGGGGAATTCGTTCTTAGTATAGAAAACTCATTTTCTCATGGCAGTGATTCAGGCTGCTCACTTCACAGAGAATATTGCTAGCACCAATTTCTTTCTCTGTTATGGAGGTCAGGGGTGAAGCAACTGTGCTTACAGGGCAAAGCTGTTTTATGGGTTCTCTGAGCTCTCTGCTTTTTTCTTTACAGCTGATTAACACCCAGTGGATATTTATGTCTAAAAAGAAAGAAGGAAAGAAAAGAAAATTTCAGTTCTTTGGTGGTTTAATTAACTTCCCTAATACAGTGTTCACCACAGTTTGATGGAATCCAAACAAAGATTGGGTAGATCATAATACTTAATTTCTGTTCATGGCAATTCATTGCCACAACTAATTCCAAATATTGTCTCAGGGCTAGTGTAGTCCGAATAAGGCTTGACTCAACCCTGTATGGGTATCTTGAGGGGGACTCCTGAAGGCTGAGTAAGTTGATTTGTGGTTGGAAGCTGACTTCTGAGACTTTTGACATTTGGTCTCAACTTCATAGTCAAGATCTTAAAATCAATCTTCTAACCTTCATTAATCCCAGACTCAGTGACAATCTGAGTAGCTTCTGTTAATTTTGAAACACTGTGGGTAACTTGGTTCTGCCTCATTCTTTGAGCAACCAATTAACAGATTTTATTGAAAAGTCTGAGAGCGTGGCACTGACTGTGTATCTTTGGAATTAGAGAATCATATGTATATTAATTCTTATAATACAACTCTTCCATATTATATAGTAGAAGTAATAGCATTTTGGAAGTTTGTTTTGTTGGGTTCTTTTTAGTTTTGTTTTGTTTGTTTTGGATTTTTATGTGTGGATGGGGGGAGAACTACACCAACAGTGTAGATCTTCAGGGTCTATTCCTGAATCAATGCTTATGGGTCACTCTAGAGGTGACTAAGGTTCAACTAGGGACTGAACCCAGAATTCTGCATGCAAATCATGAATTCCAGCTCTTCTGGCAGGCACAGGGGACCATATGGGACACCGGGATTCGAACCGATGACCTTTTGCATGAAAGGCAAACCGCCTTACCTCCATGCTATCTCCCGGGCCCCATGAATTCCAGCTCTTAAAGACATTCTCCATAAAGTACAAGTTTTAAGTGCTTTGATAGTTAAGCCATATTGCCTGGATTCATATCTACCTTTGACATTTCCCAGCTTTGTCTCAATTTCTGCATATAAAGTCAGAATAATGAAACTGTCTATTTTGAGGTTTTTAAATAGAAGACTAATTAACAAGTATGAATCATTAAAACAGTTCCTGCAACTTTGCCTCACCCTTCGTGTCTCTCTCTCTCTTTGTCTCTCTTTGTCTCTCCTTGTCTCTGTCTCTGTCTCTCTCTCTCTCACACACACACACACACACACACACACACACACACTGAGTTCTTTTTTTATTTGCTTGTTTTGGGGCCACGCTTGGCAATGCTCAGGGATTACTCCTGGCTCTGCCCTCAGCAGTGCTCAGGGTACCATATGGAATGCTAGAGATTGAACCTGGGTTCAATTGAACCTTAATTGCTGTACTATTGCTCTGGCCCCTCGTTTTTATTTTTTCAGTATTTATTATTATGATTTTTAAAAATTATTATTATTAGTTTCTTGGCCATTCCTGGTGATAATCAGGGATTACTCCTGGCTCTGCACTCAGAAATCACTCCTGGCAGGCTCAGGGAACCAACCATATGGGATGTAGGGGATTGAACCTGGGTCAGCCGTGTGCAAGGCAAATAAATGCCTACCCACAGTGCTATTGTTCAGGTCCCAAAATGAGCTCTTGTATTGCACATAGCAAATATTGCTTAGATTTCTAACAGTTCAGTATTCCATTGAGGGTGAGAATGTAAATAATCTACCATCAATTGTCCTGCCAACTGCCATCCATTACCTGCTTTGTGCAAGGCACAGTGGTTGACGAAGTCATGGAAAAATCCTCTCAAGAAGGTTGGTAATTTTACACATATCCTGCAGTTTTATGATGAGGAAAATTTTATGTCTCAAGAAGTTGCCTGTTGCCCAACCTGGCTAAGACTAAGTCAGGAGTCCATTCATCATAGGATGGCATGAAGCATGCACTGATCTCCAATTCGTTATTTCCTTTCAGCCTTTCTAAGTGACCTCACCTTTGTTGACAATCTCTGCTCTTGAAGAAAAAAAAAAAAAGAGGAGGCTATAGGACAGAAAGCAATTCCCATTGTCCTTTGAAAGGAACCATGAAATAGGTTATTATTGCATGTCACTGATTACAAGGCACATCTGTCCTCGACCTTTTTCACTCTGAAATCAGATGCTGTCAGAAAGCCTAGTCTTTGCAATCACATGCACAAACATAGTCATGGTTGCTCAGCTGTCATTTCGTTTGAGTTATGTGCATTGTCGGTACCACAGGACTTGAGATTTATTGTCCTTAAAATGTCTTCCAAAAGGTCACAGTATGATTCACTTTGAAATGAAAAGTTAGAGAATCTACAGGAAGCCACAGAAACAAAGCACTGTGTTATATGGTAAAAAATGGTGCCATCTAAGTCTAATCATTTAAAAAAAAAGTCAAAATGTGTAGAAAACTAGGGCCTTAGTTTGGTTGATAGCATTTTTATGCCTTTTTATGGTACATAAAATAATGGTTTATTTTACAGTTAACAGTTTCTTCATTTTTAGTTTTTGGGTCACACCCGGCAGTGCTCAGGAGTTATTCCTGGCTCTATGCTCAGAAATAGCCCCTGGCAGGCTCTGGGAACCATATAGGATGCCAGGATTCGAACTACCATCCTTCAGCATAAAAGGCAAATGCCTTACCTCAATGCTATCTCTCCGGCCCCGCAGTTAACAGTTTCTTTAGATTTGATTAAATATTTTAAGTATTTTGTTTTATGGATGAAATGTTTTCCCTTTGTTGCTATTGTTATGATGATAGTGAATTGTACACACTTGTGCTAAAACGTTTGGTTATGATGCTTGTACACAAGAATCACATTCATTCAGCTACAGTGCTCATACAAATTCTAGCCGGAATGTTCATTGGTAAAGGTGAGAGGATGTTATTGTATTCACACACTTTCCAAGGTCACAGTCAAGCCCACAATGCTGACACGCTTTAGCTGTGATCCTCACACATACCATGCTGGATGCTGGTGTGTACAACAGCCATGTTGTAGCCATTGAGAGTTCCAGACAACAGAACCAATAAGTCTGCCCTTTCTGCATTATCTAACTAAACAGCCTCGCGCATGGGCCTTAGATATTAAGTCATCTCCCAAGTTATATTTTCAACATTTCAAAGCTCTAGAAATATTAAAAGATCCGGGGCCCGGGAGATAGCATGGAGGTAAGGCGTTTGCCTTTCATGCAAAAGGTCATCGGTTCAAATCCCGGTGCTCCATATGGTCCCCTGTGCCTGCCAGGTGCAATTTCTGAGCATGGAGCCAGGAGTAACCCCTGAGCACTGCCGGGTGTGACCCAAAAACCAAAAAAAAAAAGAAAAAAAAAAGAAATTCTAGAAATATTAAGAGATCCAAAAAAGTTACCTTCAAAGTTCCCAACATTTCAATTTTTCCATTTCTTTTTTAAATCATAATAATATCTTATTTGGATTTCAGTCATACACACACACCCCTTCACCAGTGCAACTGACAGAACCAACTTCTCACATTCAATTAGTTCAGTGGTTCTCAAATAGTGGGGTGTGCCCCCAAGGCACAAACCACCAAACTTGTGTGTGGGCTGGGCACACACAAGATAACTGTCCAAACCACTGTATTTATCTCTCTGGTTCCCTAAATTTATTTGATTTTTTAAACTTAATTATGTTGAAAGAAAAATTATATAATATTACAGGGGCCGGGAGGTGGCACTGGAGATAAGGTGCCTGCACTAACCGAGGACGGACTGCGGTTCGATCCCCCGGTTCCCCTTATGGTCCCCCGTGCCTGCCAGGAGCGACTTCTGAGCTAATAGCCAGGAGTAACTCCTGAGTGTCACCGGGTGTGGCCCAAAAACAAACCAAAAAAAATTATATAATATTTTAAAGCGAAGTCTTTTATTTTTTTAAAGCTGAATGGTTTTAATAGGAATTTTAACAAAACTTTAAGAACTTTTTTGGCCACTCACCACTTAAGAATATTTACAATAATATGCAGACAGGTAGGGTTCTGTAGAAATACATATTAATTATTGAGTCCTGGATGGTGATGAATGGATGTGAGACCTTTCTCTGTCAGTCGGGCTAAGCACCTGCAACCCCCTCCAGTCAGCAGGTCTCAGGGTTCAGGGTAGCCTCGAAGAAATGATCCACAGTAGTCTTTAAGTTTCAGGAGACATTAGCATTATTCAAGGCCCAGGGAATTAAGAGTGGCTTCTAAGATTAAGCCTTTTAAGCAGGCTCCATAAGCATCCCTGCACTCTAACCTAACTCTAACCAGATATATTTCCACTCTGACTGCCCTCCTGCTGCTTCTTCCTGTCTCCTCTACACGCCTCAGGCAACCCTTTTGTTACCTTTCATAGACCCTTCCCAGAAGTGGGCTGGTCTGACCGTCAGGTAAAAGTAGCATTTAGCCTAGGGTGGGGTGACAGGGTTTTTTTTATGGAAACCTTCCCATTTTGATTAGATTCTGCTCCTTGTATCCACTTTGAGCACCACCACTAACTGTTATCTGCTATCCTCTCTTTCCAGCAAATGTGGGAAAGTGGTATAGCTATATATGCAAAGCACAGATTTGGCAATACTGAAAACATGAAATCTAATCTGAAACCACCAAACTTTATAATGTGCCTGAAAAGGTGGCAGGTGGGGTGACCAGAGTGACAGTGTAGTGGATAGAGCATTTGTCTGGCACATGGCTCACTCGTGTTCAATCCCCTACATCCCATATGGCCTCACAAACCCATGAGGAGAAATTCCGAAGAGCAGAAATAGGAAAAACCACTCAGAATTAACTGCGTGTGGCTCAACATCTCTTCTCAAAATAAAAGGTGGCAGATAGGGCATGGGAAATGATCAGAGTATGAAAACACTAGTCGAGGGAGTTTATGGGATTGGTGTTGAAATATTATATGCCTAAAACTCAACTATAATTTGTAAATTGTGGTTTTATATTTGAATAAAATTTATTTTGAAAAAATCTTGACCAAACTAAAAGTTGATACCAACTTAGTGCTTAGCTTTTTGGTATTCATAATTCCAATGTTTATTTCTGTAACCAAGGCATCAAAGTTTACATGTCCTACTTGGGCTTTGATGACTGACTGCATTTGCTGGAAGCTTCACCACGAATTCTTAATTACATTTAGACAACAATTTTAGACTTGTCAGGGAGGGATTTAATTTTAGCTTAAGGAAATCATTTCAAGCTTGGTACTTGCTCTTCAATTGACTTTCAGTCTGTAAATTCAGTAATAAGTCTTCTTTCACTCAACAGAGAAGCACTTTCACATATCCAGGACGCTGGATCAACTAGCTGAGAGAATTTTTTCATCAGCAAGTGATGCTTTCCCATTTTATACTTATTAATTATGGCTATTATGTTTTCTGGATCCTATCACAAAGAGTAGCAGCTCATTAAATTTAATTATTTTTTAAAATTTATTGGTGATATAAAGTGAAGCTGTGAGAGAGTTATGGTTGCAAAAATTAATTAACAAATGAATGGAAGTTCTTGTGAATGCCAGAATTTTCTGCCATTATTCTTTTGTTTTTATTTAATAAGTTCATAGTGGGCTTGAGATCTGCAATAGGAGGCATGGGGAAAGGAAAGCATTGAAAGTCCAAAGTAGAAGAAATACAAGCCTTAGACCCTGACCAGAAACAGAACTCAGGACTCATCTTCCAACTACATTCTGACAGGTTCTAAGTTTAGAAAACCTACAGATATGTTGGTTCCCAAGTCATCTCTAGCTGGTATTAATGCTAAGTGAATGCCATAAATAAACTGACTTGAAAAGCTAGACTAGACTCCTGTATCACCTCTTGTTCAGATGAGATTTCCACAGCCTGTGAGATCCTCTGCTGTAAAGAGGTAGCACTTAGTGGGGACTTTCAAAAGCAAACTTGTCAGACTCTATGCTGTGGATTCTGTACTTAATACTGAGAATTGGTTCCAAAGCTATAGAATGAATTGAATATTTAGGATCTTCATTTAGAATATCTATAGAAATACTGAAAATTTAATATTGACAGTTGGTCACTAAGTAGAAAAATTGGAGAGGTAATGGGAGAAGGAGGTTATTTTCAATCACATCCATAGACCTCTTTAGCTAAATTCTCCATCTTCGTGTTCAGAAAAGTGTGCAGTGCAAACTGTTCACTGGAGTGCCTTAATTTCTAAATTCCAGTTGGTTTTCCCCAGAGGGAAGTTCTGGCAAGAGTTTGGGGAGGAGAAAAAGATTAAAGTGTTTACCTGGAGTGTAGGAGGTTGGTCCCCAAATCACTACTAAACTACTCACTATTCATTATCTCCTACCAATTATCTCTGGCACTTTGCCAAACAGCTCTGTCAACAACAGAAAGGAAACTCCTTTTTTCCCTGGTTTTCTCATTTCTGTCAGTAGGAAGCATCAAAAAAAAAAAAAAAACTGACAGGAAGCCAGAAAACAAGGGAATTGGCAGCACACTGTTAGGTGTTCAGCCTCTTGCAGTTTAGGGAATACATGAAGGTGGGTGTGGATTGAGAGCCCACACCATATAACTAGTGAAAGTGCTTAGTATCACCTGAATTAGAAAAACTCTGTGGATAGATAGAGCTTGCCTTATATACAGGCTATCCAGCTTCAACCCCAGACATCCTTGGTCCCCTTCACCAGGAATGATCCCTGAGTGCAGAACCAGGAGTAAGCCCTGAGTTCTGCTGGGTGTGTCCTGAAAACAAAAAAAAATAAGTATTTCTTAGTGAGAACTAGTGTAGATTGTAACATAGATGTCACTGGTTTGGAAATAAAAGTATAAGGCCAAAATACACCAAAATACCAACAGTGGGTAAAAATTAGATTTAAGGATTTATTGCTAAGAGCAGCCCATGCCGTCACTCAACACAGACTCATTGTGCTTCTGCTTGTCCCAGGCATTGTGCTGGACACAAAGGACAGAAAATCAATTATAATCTGGTCCCTGCTCTACAGCTGCTGACACAGAGACAATTAGATATATGATTTTATCAGATAATATGTACTATGTTAGAATTATGACTAGGCTGGTCTACAGGCAGAGAGCATGATTAAAAAAAGAGAAAGAGGGGCCGGGCGGTGGCGCTGGAGATAAGGTGCCTGCGCTAACCTAGGACGGACCGCGGTTCGATTCCCCGGTTCCCCATATGGTCCCCCGTGCCTGCCAGGAGCGACTTAGGAGCGACTTCTGAGCGAATAGCCAGGAGTAACCCCTGAGCATCACCAGGTGTGGCCCAAAAACCAAAAACCAAAAAAAAAAAAAAAAAAAAAAAAAAGAGAAAGAGAAAGAGAGAAACCTACAAGACAATTTCAGTTACACAGATTCAAAAATTTCTGGAAGGTTTCTTCAGCATGGCTGGGAATGACCCCAGCACCACAGGGTGTGGTTCAAACAACAACAACAAATTTAGTCTATTTAAATATAAAATGAAATTTCAAAATATATAAAAAGACTGAAAAGGGGCTTGAGAGCTAGAACAGCAGATAAGATGATTGCCCTATGCTATATCATCATTGGTTATTGGAACCATGGAGCAGATTTGATGGATCAGGTTCATAAGCTAAGAGCAATTTTGGCCTGGAGTAATGACTCTCTCACCCCACTCTGACATAGTGCCATAAAGGAAAAATTTATCTTAACATGAAATGCTAGTGTGCAGGAGGTGGTTTGGGGGGGGGGGCGGTGCAGAGTAATTTTGTATCGACAAATTCTTTTGCATTGATAAGGACTCTCATTGGGTAATACTTTTTTATATTTCTGTGATTTTTTTCAGATGATTGCATTTTTCCTAATAACATGCTGTTATTATTATGCTATCTTCCCATAATAATGTATTTAAACCTTTTTTCAAATATTTACATACCATCAACACATCTTATTTGGTGAAGTATCTGTTCATATATTTTCTTTATTTGTTTTGTTTTATTTTTTGGGCCACATCCAGTGATGCTCAGGGCTGAATCCTGGCTTTATGCTCAGGAATCACTCCTGGTGGGGCTTGAGGGACCATATGGGATGCCTGGGATGTAACTTGGTTTGGATGTATGCAAGGTAAGCACCTTACCTGCTGTGTTATCTCTCTGGTTCTCTTTGCTAATTAAAAAAAAAACTTGATTGATTGGTTGTTGGGCCACACCCATAGGTGCTCAGGGGGTAACTCCTGGCTCTGCACTCAAAAATTGCGAGGACGGGTCCCTCCTGGGTCAGCTACATGCAAGGCAAACACCCTACTGCAATGCTATCTCTCTGGCCCTCTTTGCTCATTTTAAAGTGAGTTACCTAAACTCTAGAGGGATCAGTTCCAATTATCACTGTCATAGTAGACTCTACTCACCACTCTTTGTGGTAAGCACTGTCTCTGGATATTTGTTTTTCCATACTGTCTTTTGTTTTTCTTATATCCCACAGATAAGTAAGATTATTCTGTCTGTTCTTCTCCCTCTGATTCATTTCACTTAGCAAAAAATGGATGCTGAAAGGCGATAAAGTGACATGCATGGCAACCCTTCATCAATAATAGAGCAAACCACAGTGTTGAGAGAATGAGAGAGAGAGAGGAGAGAGGGAGAGAGAGGAGAGAGGAGAGAAGAGAGAGAGAAAGAGAGAGAGAGAGAAAGAAAGAGAGAGAGAGAGAGAGAGAGAGAGAGAGAGAGAGAGAGAGGCAAAATGCTTGCCCAGAGACAGGCAGTGGTGAGGGTAAGAAGTTTTCTGCTACCTCTGATATTTCCAAAGACCAACTTGTCTGCAGTAGATTCATTCAATTGAGACTGACTTTGGACAGTTAGTTCCCACTTTATGTTGCTATTATTTATGATGACTTTGGCAACATCCCAGTACTACTATCCTCCCCTTTATTTTAGCATATTCCCTAACTGAAAATGAGAAATAATTTGCCTCAGGAAAATTGATGCAAAGTGGAAACATTTTTTTCCATGCCAAGTCATGTGGACTTTACCTCACTCTCTACCTTTTGACACTAAAAAATATAATACAGATTTGAAAAAGTAAAAGTAGGAACAGAGAAGTAACTTATTAAATTATCCTGACAAACATTTTCGAAGTTACTGCATTCATTTAATCCAAATAAACAAAATCACCATGTTCCTAATGCCAATTAGTAATTAGGTCCTAAAGCATGATGCTCACCCTGAATGGATCATAAAGGGTTTATGATAAACCTGTGTTAATGAAGTTACCAGAAATGAAAACCCAATAGAGGAAAGAGTTATTCTAAATTTTGAGATGTGTCTTCAGGAAAAGTTAGATTGAAAAATGTAAGCTAGATCCTTTCTCACACATGGATTAATATAAATAGAGGTGCAAAGGTAAGAAAGTAAATAGGTTTGTGTGGATACTAGCAAGGTTTTAATCTAAAACATAAAGTTCTAAGGAAGGACTTGAAACTGCAATATGAGACATGGACTATCAAAGGTCCACAAGCTGGACCTGGAACCTTGGCTAGTGTCAGATGTTATAGAAACAAAATTTGGATCATTGCACAGAGCAAGAGCTTATGCCAACACCATGAAGTGAATATAATTGCCCAATAGAACAAGAACATTATCATCAAGTCTAACCCTTATATTTATTCCCTTGCATCAAATTCACTAATTTGCTGATTTTGCTGCCAGGCACTCTACTAATTACGATGAACACAGAGCCAATTCCACTGCAGTCACAGTCCTTAAGGAGTCTGACAACCACAGTTCATATATGTATTTATGTGTTTGTTATGTGTTTATTAGGTATCTTAAAATTTGATATTGACTTATCAACAATAAAGTGAAATTATGTTTCTTATAAAATTGTAAGTATTTTTATAGTTTTAGAAGCTGTCTGTGAGAACTATATAGAACCCAAAGAAACAAACAAAAATATGTAACCACATATAAATCACTACTGTAACTTTTACATCATATCCACCATATCCACCTGATTATATGAATTAATATATATTCATTTATAATATTTGCATGTTGGGGACAAAGACATAGAACAGCAGACAGGGTGCTTCCCAGGAGCCTCATGTGTTTCCCCCAAGAACTTCTGGGAGTAATCCCTGAGCTCAGAGCTAAAATTAAGCCTTGGGCACATCTGGATGTGGTCCCCCAAAATGTTTGCATATATTTATAAATATTTTAAGTGAGTAGGTTCTACTTTCCCATATAAGCTTTCATTTTTCTACTAGTCACTCATTTTTAATCTCCCATTGAATGAAAAAATGTCTTTTACAGTTATTTTTCTCCAACTCAGTGTTCAATTCAAAGCCCTGCATTACATCTCCTGATGTATGTATGTCTTTCATGTGCCTTTTATAGTTTTGTGTATATGTGTACCTTGCCTTTGTTATTGCTATTGCAGTGTACTATGTTCACTGGGGAGAAGGAAGCATACACTTGAATTCTTGCCTTTTAATACACTATACCCATTTATTATTCTTATGTTCTATATTTACCTATTGCTTCCTTGAAATGCCGTTTTTCTATTCTTCCAACATCTGAATTCCCTGGAAACTAGAAGATCTAACTAAAGATGTGATAGAAATAAGCAAATATTTGAGACCAGAATACTTAATGGATGATAATTCACTTCACAGTGCATCATCTCAGCATATGCATTTAGAATCCTGGTTTATTCACTACCAATAGTGATTGTCAAATTGACTTCTGGAAAAAAGGCTATAATAGAGGTTGTCCCTGAAAGGGGCAAAAAGTGCAAAACCACAGGCAAAATATGCAGCAAAATACAATTTGACTTCCTAAAGAAAATGGGCGGGAGAGTCCAATAGCAGCTAGTGGTGAAACTCCAGTGACATGTAATTGTGCTTCCTGCTCCCTCATCACTCAGATTATTACTGATCCATTGAGCTTGTTCTCACAGTTAGGGAGAAAAAAATAAAGTCCAAGAACATCAACAACAAAAAATCCAGTAACCCCTTAAAAATGGGGTGAGTTGATAAAAAAAGATACGTCCATGAAGAGAACATAAAGATGACTGATGATCCTTATGTGATGAAGAAAAATCTTCAACACTGATCATCAGGGAATGCAAATCAAAATGAAAATAATATATGTTCTCTGACCAGTGAGAATAGCATGTTTCAGAAAGACTAAAAATAACCACTCTTGGCAGAGCTATTTGGTATAAAGAAACTTCATCACTATCACTAGTGGTGGAAATTTTATCTAGTTCAGCATCTGTGGAAAACAGAATGGAGACTTCTTTTTTTTTCGTGCCACACCCATTTGATGCTCAGGGGTTACTCCTGGCTATATGCTCAGAAATCGCCCCTGGCTATGGGACGCCGGGGGATCAAACTGTAGTCCTTCCTTGGCTAGCGCTTGCAAGGCACACACCTTACCTCTAGCGCCACCTCACCAGCCCCGAGACTTCTTTTTAAGTGTAAGAGAGCTTCTAAATGACCCAGCAATTCCACTTCTTAGTATCTACAGTTCAAATACAAAACATTCATTGTTCTATTCTTTTGAATAGACGCATACACATCTATGTTCACTGGAGCACTGATACAATCTCTAGGATATCAATACACCCCAAGATTCAACAATAGATGAATGGATAAAATAGATACAACACAGTGGAATATGGAATACTATACAGCTGTAAGATGGAATCATGCGGGGCCCGGAGAGATAGCATGGAAGTAAGGTGTTTGCCTTTCATGCAGAAGGTCATCGGTTCGAATCCCGATCTTGGCGTCCCATATGATCCCCCGTGCTTGCCAGGAGCAATTTCTGAGCATGAAGCCAGGAATAACCCCTGAGCACTGCCGGGTGTGACCCCCCCCCAAAAAAAAAGATGGACTCTTGTGATTTTTTTGCAACTTGGATGGAACTCGAGGGCATCATGCTAGGCAAAATAAGTGCAAAATAAGTCAGAGGAAGTTCAAATAGCTCACTCATCTACAGTATGCAAGACAGAACAAGGGAATGGACAATGTTGAATAATGATGGACCTCGAAACTTGGATTATAAAACCATTATTACACTCTAATGTTACTAGACAGTATGGGAAAGGAGGGTGTAGGAATGAGGAGGTAGACTAACAAGAAGGTAGTCTAGGTAGAATTAGCCATGGGGGGACATTGGTGGAACACATGCCTTCCCAAATACTTGAGCGGTGGTGAAGTTCGATAACTATGCTTCAGAATCTTAAATATTAACACAACTGTAAACCTGTTACCTAACATACAGCAATAATTTTTTTTTTGTTTTTTGTTTTTGGGTCACACCCGGCAGTGCTCAGGGGTTAACTCCTGGCTCCATGCTCAGAAATTGCTCCTGGCAGGCATGGGGGACCATATGGGGCACCGGGATTCGAACCGATAACCTTTTGCATGAAAGGTAAACGCCTTACCTCCATGCTATCTCCCGGGCCCCACAGCAATAATTTTTTAAATAAAATAATTTTTATTTTGACCAAAGTGGATTACAAATCTTTCTCACTAATATATAAGGTACATAGTGACATTGAATCAGGGGCATTCCCACCACCAGTGTTCTCTCCTCCGTCTAACCCTATTCCCAGCATTGCATCCCATATCCCCCTCCTTTGCCCCCAGGGCTGCTAGAATAAACGATTCCCTCGATGTCTATCTTGTTGTAGTTTGGGTATCATTTCTGTTGTGGTCGGCTTTGGATTTGGTGTTAAAGTCTGATCATCTTTTATTTCTACTCAATATCATCCGTCACATACAGCAATAATTTTAATAAAGCAATAAAAAACTTCATGAGACTCTTTGAAACTTTAGAAGAACTCTTTTACTGAGCCGAGCTAAGCTGATTCTATCCAACTTACAGAAAGCTCACTCACTATCCTTCTCCCCTGTCCAGTAGTAGTAACCTGGGGTCAAGCCCAACATGAAATTCCGACTAAGGAACCCTTTCAAGGACTCTAGCCACCAGGGGGCGCTGCCACGAAAACACCACCATCCTTGACGGCGAGCGGAAACGCGTGCGAATAAATCAATCTAGTCCCACTCGGCGCCCCGTAGCCGGGTGAGGCCGCTGGAGAGGCGCTGTAGGTTCATCTCTCGCGCGACTTCGTTCAGTAGCTGGAGTTCTGGGTCCCCGTGCGCGCGCGCGCGCGAGCGAACGCGCTCGTGTGCCTCCCGCTTGCTCGCGGCAGGGGGCGCTGTCGGCGGCGTCTCAGCGGCCGGGGCTGCCGCGGCGACGCTCTCCCAGCGGGCCGTGCGGCGCGACGCTCTCTCCCTCCGGAGGCGGCAGCGAGTGCCACGTCCCAAGTCTCGGCTGCGCGGAGGAGAGCGAGCGGAGCGGGCGGGGGGCGGGAGCGGAGCAGCGCAGCCCGGCCCGGCTACTGGCTCGTCCGCCGCCGCCGCCGCTGCCATGGGCTCCTCGCAGAGCGTCGAGATCCCGGGCGGGGGCACGGAAGGCTACCACGTCCTGCGGGTGAGGAACCCCTCGGACCCCGGGGACGAGGCTCCTCCAGCCTGGGCCACTCGCGGGCGCTGCCCGGCCGAGCTCACGCTGCGGGGACTGGAGGAGGCGGCTCGGGTCCCGAATTCCTGCCTACTGGGGACGCCCAGTGCTGGGGAGCTGGGGCCCCGGGGAGGCGGCTGCCCCCGCTATGGGGTCCGTCCCGAGTGGGGGGCCACCTTGATCCCCTTCTCCTCCACCTCCTCTTGCGGCCTCTCTTCCTCTCCCTCTCCCTCTCCCTCTCC
>PVKC010023497.1:0-17067 GCA_004027635.1 Crocidura indochinensis
GGAGCCAGGAGTAACCCCTGAGCGCTGCCGGGTGTGACCCAAAAACCACACACACACACACAAAAAAAAAAAGAATAGCTGAATGCTTAAATGGTTATGATATAGGCCACACATGTGGTGGCTAGGATGAAGAAAGCTGTTACTTCCTGAAGCCTGCATGTGAGTGAGATTTCTAACCGCTGCTCTCATGAACCTCCAGACCTGATGGTTAATGGGGGTTGTGGAGCCACATGGTCCAGAGTCTAAAGACAGAGGCCTCCATTCACCATCCAAGCCCATTCTAAGGCCTGATTTACTACAATTATTCTCTTTATATCTCTCACCTCTTCTCACCTATACATTCCTGAGACTAAATGGTATACAAGGGCAAAAGAGGTGAATATTGTGTTCTATCCCACCCACCCACATTTTAAACTGCATTCATTTATCATTGAATATTTTTTATTTTAAGAAGTTATTCATTCCAATAAATGCTAGTGGAGCTATTAATTCCGATAAATGTTAGTGATGCCAAATATCTTAATGAAATCATAAATCAAGAAGTCAGTTGTCCTCACATTGAGTAATCTGCAGTATAGAAGGTTTCCTGTAGAACTAAAGTACCCACTCTGGAAGGGAGAAGTCTTCCTAATCTGGGTTTTTCGTTTGTTCCTTTGTTTTGGTCACACCCCTCTGTGCTCAGGGCTTCTAGCTCTGTGCTCAGGGATCACTCTTGGTGATATTTCTTTTCTAAGGTGGGTTTTCTTTTTTCTTTCTTTCATTTTTTTAAATAAAAAATTACTTTTGGGCCATACCTAGTGGTACACAGGGGTTACTCCTGGCTCTGTGCTCAAAAATTACTCCTATCAGGGTTGGGGCCCCATATGGGATATTGAAGATCCATCCAGGGTCATCTGCATTGCTGAGGCAAATGCTGTATCCTCTGTGCTATCGTTCTGGCTGAACAGAGATTTTCTTTGAAAAGAAACAACTGTGAATTTCCTTGAGGTGCTAGAAATACTATAGACCCTACTTATTATTGCATAGACCATCCAATTTTAGAAGTGAACTGATATTTCCAAGTCAATTCATCTCATTTATAGCTTGTGGGCATTAAATTTAGGGGATACAAATTATTATATAGCTTGATTATATAGCTAATTATAAGTTTGGTCCATGGTTTTATGTGTTTTTTTTTAATTCCTTTTTGTTTCTGTAGTTTGTTTTTTTTTTGTTTGTTTGTTTGGTGTTTTGTTTGGGGGTTTTTTGGGAGGGCACACACAGTGCTTAGGGGTTACTCCTGGCTCTGCACTTAGAAATTGCTCCTGGCTTGGGGGACCTTATGGGATGCCGGGGATTTAACCTGTGTCCATCCTGGTCAGCCACATGCAAGGCAAATGCCTACTGCTGTGCTACCACTCTGGCCCTTCTGTAGTTTATTTTTTTAACGGTGTTTTGCAAGGTTCCTCCAAGAAATATACATTTGTTAGCACAGTGGAATGTGAATAGGAACAACCATTACACTGGCTACTGCCTTTGAAAAATTATTGCACCCAAACTTGAAGAAACTCATTTTCTTGATGAAGAAAGAGAATTCAAACTCTGTAATCAGGGAGAATTAAAATGTGTATGATCATTTGGGTAACACAGTGAGTAGAAGGTGGTGCTGCCACTTAGTAGATCCTAAAATAGTGTAAATGAGTATTATAGTCTTACCCTCTGAGGAATCAATCTCAGATGTCAGCAATACCATAATTGAGTACTATGAGATTTTGCTTTATGCAAATTATTTAGGGATCTAGGCTTAGTGATAGTTCATATAGCAATAATTTATCATTATGTGTATTTGAGGATAGATCACAAACTACTTTGAATTTATTTTAAGCCACCATTATGTGGAAATGTTCATGTCAACTCAAACAGTGCACCTAATTAAAGCTCATTAGTGAATCCCAGGTCTAAAAAGAGACATAAAAATTCAAAAAATTAAAAATATTTAAAAAAGACATAAATGTGCAAAATTAAATATATATATATATATTTTTTTTCCCTTGGGGAGGATGAAAGAGAGGAAGCACCTCTAAAAATTGCTTAGAAGGCCTACCTATGGGCCCCTCCTGGTGATTCTTGGCTAATTTTGTCTGTGGTTCAAAGCAAGTGGTGATGCTTGAAGACACTAGGGATATAATTATCAATGCTTGGGGGGACTGTGTAGTAGTAAGGATTGATCTGGAATTGTCCACATGAAATCAAGCTCCTTGATTTCTATAATCTCTCTCCTATGTATTTAAAAAATATTTGTTTAAAATCAATAGTAATGTTTCTTTTGTCCCTATCAGGTGAGCATTGTGCTATCCCAAATTATTTGCAACTTTCGTTCATTCATCAAAAGTTCTGGATTTACCCATCACTTGAAAAGTGATCTTTCTTACTGAAAGCCAAACTGAACACCAAATCCTTTTCTTTGTTTCCCTTTCTAAGAAGTTATTAGGAGTTAATCCATAAAAAGGAGACCAAGTTCATGAAATGGAGCAAAGAAAGTTTTTTAACAAATGGTTCTGGGAAAACTTGTTAAGTCTATGCAAAGAAATGAAACTAAATATCTGTCTCGCATCAAAACAAAGGTTAATCCAAGATGTATTTAGGAGCTTAATATCAGACCTGTACATAGAATGCTCCACAGCCTCTATTGAATTCAGAGGAGTCTTCAATGAGAAGACACCACTAGTAAGAAAGACAAAAGCAAGGGGCCGGGCGGTGGCACTGCAGGTAAGGTGCCTGCCTTACCGCGCTAGCCTTGGACGGACCACGGTTCATTCCCCCGATTCCCATATGGTCCCCCAGGCCAGGGGCGACTTCTGAGCTCATAGCCAGGAGTAACCCCTGAGCATCACTGGGTGTGGCCCAAAAACCAAAAAAAGAAAAAAAAGAAAAAAAAAAGAAAGAAAGACAAAAGCAGAAATAAACAAATGGAACTAAACAAAGATTTCTTCAAGGTAAAGGAAATGATGCCTAAATAAAAACACACCCAACTGTATGGGAGAAAATATTAGCATTTACACAAGGAGCTAATCTCCAAGATATATAAAGCTCTTACAGAACTCAGTAAGTTCAAATAAATAAACCCATGGGGAAGAAAAAGAAAAAAGAAGCTGCATGGACACTTCCTCAAAGATGGCCAACAGGCATATAAAAATATTCATAATCACTGATTATCAGGAAGTACACATAAAAATTATATTGAAATATTATCTCACTGCAGTAAGCAAGGCCCTAATCAAAAAGAATGAAAACAACCACTGTTTGGGAGGATGTGGTGAAAAAGAGTCAGCCAGCTAGTTGTTGAATGAATAGTTGTTGAATGCAACAAGTGATGCTCTCAAACAGCTAAAAATTACTGCTGTAATTTTAATTATATCATTCTCCCTAGCTACAGAGTCTTTTTCTAGTTACTCTGAGTCATTCAAATATGTTGAGGAAAAGCTGTTAACTTTCAATTGACTCTTGACGGTGTGAGTACCAAAACTACTTTGGAAACCTGTTAACTATTTCACGAGTTACTTTCTTCTCTTAACTTTGAAACTAAACCAAGGGCTGCTGCTGAATTGAATACTCAGCATCTGGGAATGATATATCTTGAGGTCTTCCCAGATCTTGCTTGGACACATTGAAGGGGGTGTGCATCTACTCTTACATGAACTTCGCTGGTGACTTGTTTTGTAACCCTCTCCCCCAAATAACTTGTTATGCTCCCTATGGAAATTGGGTTTTCCTTATGCTCAACTAAATATAGTGTGTATTGATGGGCATAAAGTCCTTTTCTACTGTCTTATTTTCAGGAATTCTAATTATTGCTAAATAAGTCACTCCCCTGACAATGAGGTCATACTTATCATTCTTTTAAATGATGAGGATCTCACTGGATGCTTTGTATCTAGGAAGTGATATTTCTGAAAGCAGTGGAGCCTTGCTTGTAGTGTGTTTGTCACCAGACAGTAATATTTTCCTTTACTCTCTTTGCTGATGTGACCTGGTCCTTTTACAATGGGATTGATGAAGGGACTTGCCTTAATTAAAGACTGAGAGAAATTTTACAGCCTTTCAGGCAACACACAGTTTCCCCTGGACCTGTTGAAAAATAGATCATCTAATGCAGGGGTCCTCAAACTTTTTAAACAGGGGTCCAGTTCACTCGTTGGAGGCCGGACTATAGTAAAAACCAAAACTACGAACAAATTCCTATGCACAGTGCATATATCTTATTTTGAAGTGAAGAAACAAAATAGGAACAAATACAGTATGTGGCCCGCGGGCCGTAGTTTGAGGACCACTGATAATGGAACTAGAGGGAAAGAATCTTTTACATTTGTTTCTCTAAGTCTCATGCTGTTTTACTTAAGACTGTTCATTTCATGACAGTGCCTTGATTTTCAAAGAAAATTCATCAGAAAAATTCACAAATATTCTGATTCTGAAAATGATGTTAGAAACCCAAAGCTATGAATAGAATCCAAAGGCTATTGAGACACTACCATTTGGAAAGTCTTCATTCTGGAATTTTAATGCATTTTTTCATTAGAATTGATCAATTATTAAGAGAGAGAATGAAAAATTTCTGCTTAAAGAGCCTACAGAGCAGCAAAGTATCTTCTAGTGCTTGAGAAGACTTCAAATTGGTTTGATTTGAGAAGTAAAAACACCAGGTAATGTCAGATTGTTTTCTCTCATTTGCTCTGGAATTGAATATACTTAAAGTGTGATGTTTATTGTTTCAGTTCATTGAGTAACAAGTACTTATCAAGTCCCTACTAATCTTCCCCAGAGTTGGGAATAGAACTCTGTAGATACTTTCCTGTTCTTACGGACCTTACACTAAGAGGAGGGAAATCATGAGCGAAGCCTGGTGGAATTTTAGCAAGGCCCAGGGAACATAAGCCTAAGAAGATCCTGAATTTCTCTCTGAAATAGATATTTTAAAGAAGACATAGAAAGAACACCAGGATCCAAGAAGGAAGGAAGGAAGGAAGGAAGGAAGGAAGGAACGAACGAACGAACGAACGAACGAACGAACGAACGAACGAACAAACCAGGGCCTGGAGAGATAGCACAGCGGCGTTTGTCTTGCAAGCAGCCGATCCAGGACCAAAGGTGGTTGGTTCGAATTCCGGTGTCCCATATGGTCCCCTGTGCCTGCCAGGAGCTATTTCTGAGCAGACAGACAGGAGTAACCCCTGAGCACCACCGGGTGTGGCCCAAAATCCAAAAAAAAAAAGAAAGAAAAGAACTCTAGATTAGGAGTTCAAAGGCTAAGTGTATAGTATTCACTCAACTACTAACTGTCCACATAATCTCTTTCTCCTTAATTGTGATAATTATGGACTTATATATTCTCCAAAGAGTCTAGTAGAAATATATAGAAGCTAAATATTTATTTGTAAAAGATAATCTTTTACCTAGGCAGAAGACTGCTATATAGAGATATAAAAACAGAGGATGCTTAGTCAAATATGAATTTCAATAAACATCAAACAACTTTTGGTATAAATAAGTCCCACACATATCACAACATAACTGCATTGAAAGTGGAAAAAAATAAAACAGGTACTATTACCTCATATCTTTTTCAGATTCTTATTCACATTCTTTTTACATACTAAATATTTAAGGTTACATCAGTCTCAATTCAGACTAGACATATGTTAAATATTCAGTGTGGACAGATGTGATTAATGGCTCCTATATTGAAACATGTACTTCTAATAGTGTACTTATTATTTTCTAGCTATTTAGTGTTTCATAATTCTTTATTTGAGACTCTTGAGGCCAGATATAGAATTCATAATTTTAATATTTTAAAAGGTAATAAATATTTATTATATGTATTCTGTAAAACCCCTAGGAGATCTTGAGCAGCATTTCATGATCAAACAAATATTTCAATAGGAAAATTGAATACAGCATGATATAAAGGCAAATAAAGAATATATAAGTTGGGTGTTGTTGCCAGAAGCATTAAACAAAATCTTCAGTTTTCAGAGGTTTTACCTTTTGAAGTTAAAATAGAGGAATGTGGATTTATATCTTGAAATGCTATATATAGGTTTAGTATTTATTTACTTGTTCCACTTAATGAAAATCAACCCAAAATTTATATTGCAATCTAGTTTTCCATTAGCTAGTCATAAGCATGCATCTTTTTCCATTATTTCAAATCTTAGCAGTGGCAGCTGTCACCACTAAACATAAAGGTGAGCTATAGTACCTAGGCAGAGGACTGCTATATAGAGATATAAAAACACAGGATGCTTAGTCAAATATAAATTTCATATAAGCATCAAACAACTTTTGATATAATTAAGTCCCACACCTATCACAAATTTGATTTTAATGGGGTGTTCTCTATTTTTAATATACTGATTCTAGTGGATTGATAGCTGCTTCAACAAGCTTTTAGACAATTGCTTCTTGCAAGGCCAGCTAAGGCAGTGCAATTTACAAACAACACATACTGAGTTGGTAAGGAAAATAGAATTCTAGATGTTTTCATTCTTGAATTCATAAAAATTAAGACTGAGAAAAGCATTTACTATGGTTTGTAATCTTCATAGCATAAGTCATTGCAGAGGAACTTTGAAGGATTCTTACTAATCTGGGAAATAGTCTTAGATTGTCTTAAAGTCATTTAGAATCTAGTCAGGATTCTAGGCATGGTTCAGAGGCAGGAGCACCTGCCTTACAAGTGTGAGGCCATGTGTTCAGTTCTCAATGTTGCAATTGTGCACTGAATGCAGTCTTGGTGACCCTGCCATTTGGGACCCCTGGTGCTGCAATAGGGCCTACAGTCTCTTTATAGACAGAGCAGTCTCTGCGACACTGCTCTCAGGTGTGTGTGCAAACACCACAGATAAAGTTTAAGTTCAATACCTGGTGAATACCACAACAAAAAATGAAAAAGCAATATGCCATGTGTTAAAGCACTACAACTAAAGAAAGAGTATGACCCTTGAAGAGTGTGGGATCACCACAACCAGATGTTTATGGAATTCTACATTCTGTAAACAGTTAATGTAGTAACAACAATGGGAAGGGAAAGATGGAAAATAAAGAACCTATCAAGTCATATGTCAACAATTACATCATAAAACACTAATTTAGGACATTTTCATCTCTAAGGATTCCAGAAAAAAAATTCAAGAATGGTGAATTAGAATAATCTTTGAATTCTAAAAGTGAGCAATGGGAAGTGAGAGGGGAACTGTGTTTAAAACCTAAATTCTTCTTTAAATACCTTAGAAATTAAGAGATACTCCATGATATTGAGATTAAAGGCACCTTTAAGGAGGAAACAGCACTCTCTAAATAAGTGGAAGTGGAGATAAACAGATGGGACTATATTAAGCTGAGAAGCTTCTGCACCTCAAAGGATTTAGTGATGAGAATACAAAGGCTACCTACAGAATGGGAGAAACTATTCACCCAATACTCATAAGTTAAGGGACTAATATCTAAGATATACAAGGTGCTGACAGAACTCAACAAGAAAAAATTCTAACTCCATCAAAAAAAAGGGAGAAAAAATGAACTGACAATTCCTCAAAGAAGGAATGCAAATGGCCAAAAGGCACATGAATAAATGCTCCACATCACTAATTATCAAGGAGATGCAAATCAAAACAGCAGTGAGGTACCATCTCATGCCACACACACCACAAAGAACAAAAACAGTGCTGGCAGGGATGTGGGGATAAAGAAACTCTCATTCACCATTGGTAGGAATGCCGCCTAGTTCAGACTTTATAGAAAACAATATGGAGATTCCTCCAAAAACTGGAAATTGAGCTCCCATAGGATCCAGCTATACCACTCCTAGAGATATACCCTAAGAATACAAAAACACAAAAATCCCTTCATTACACCTATATTCGTTGTAGCTCTATTTACAATAGCCAGATTCTGGAAACAATTCAGATGCTCTTCAACAGATGAATGACTAAAGAAACTAATCGAACACTTTGCAGTCGTCAGGAGAGATGAAGTCATGAAATTTTCCTATACACGGATGGACATGGAAACTATTATTCTGAGTGCAATAAGTTGGAGAGAGAGACACACACACACAGAATAGTCTCATCTATGGGTTTTAAGAAAAATAAAAGAAATTGTTATAATAATGCCCAAAGACAATAGAGATGAGGGCTGGAAGGACCGGCTCACAATATGAAGCTCACTACAAAGAGTGGTGAGTGCAGTTAGAGAAATAACTACACTGACAACTATGGTGATAATGTCGATGAGTGAGAGAAATAGAATGCCTGTTCTGAATACAGATGGGCAGGGGGGGAGGGAGATTGTGGGGCATTGGTGGTGGGAATGTTGCACTAGATGAAGAGGCACTCTTTTTTTTTTAAATTTTTATTTTGACCATATTGGCTTACATATCTCTCACAGTAGTATTTTAGGTACATAGTAACATTGAGTCATCACCAAATTTGTCCTCCCTCCACCCCCAATCCCTTCCTGCTACCCATATTCCCCACCATCACCCCCCCACCCCCCGGGCTGCTAGAGTAAGTGGTCCCCTCTGTGTCTAGCTTACTACTAGTGATCATACATCTGTTTGGTCCTGGTACCCTCCCTTGTTTCCCCCTCTATTTGAGAGGTGGAGTTAGATCATTCAAGTTATGTGGTTTTGTTTGAAGGAAAGAAAAGCAATCGAATGGGGTAAAAAAAATCAAATAAGCTAAAAATGGGTAGAGTCTTTCTAGAGGCTTTCAATCTCAGTTTGAGAGAACACAGGAAAAAGGTAATTGAAACACCGCAACAATGCATAAAGAAATATCCACTGAGCACTACAGCAATAAAGACAAGCACCACACAATAGTCTCAGTCCTGAAATCAAACCGTGGCATTCTTTTTTTATAACTAAATCCCAACTATAAACACATTTGTAATTATGGTGCTTAAATAAAAGATTTTTGTTTGTTTTTGGGCTACACCCGGTGACGCTCAGGGGCCACTCCTGGGTATGTGCTCAGAAATCGCTCCTGGCTTGGGGGACCATATGGGACACGGGGGAGATCAAAGTGCGGTCCACCCTAGGCTAGCGCAGGCAAGGCAGATGCTTTACTGCTTGTGCCTCCAATCTGGCCCCAATAAATATATTAAAAAAATTGGGGGGGGGGTGGAGAGATACATGGAGGTAAGACATTTGCCTTGCATGCAGAAAGACAGTGGTTCGAATCCCGGCATCCCATATGGTCCCCTGTGCCTGCCCAGGGGGCGATTTCTGAGCATAGAGCCAGGAGTGGTTCCTGAGCGCTGCTGGATGTGACCCAAAAACAAAATTTTTTTAAATTTAAATTTAAAAAATAAAAATTTTTTAAAGAAATTAAGACATACAAAGAGAAAGGATTGCTGTAAGAACCATCTGCTCATCCATGTGCAGAGAGTGGGGAAAAGAAGCCTGCAGAAATATGGACCTTTGACTCTGGTAAGTCCTCCCTGCAGCACTGGGAGTTTTATATTTTCCAGGGAGCATTAGAAGCAGGAAGCACATTGAACAGAATAAGGAGAGGACTCTCTCATTTAGTATGATGCTCTTAGCATCTTCTATACTTTAGCGACATTCTTTCTAATGGCTTGGAAAAGTGCTAGACTGCCTGGTTTTGGTGACCACGGTACAGTTTGAGATGAGAGACTAAAAGGAAAAGGCAAAGACGTACTTTGCATGATCTAGAATCAAGTTACTAGAAAGGACATTATTAAAGCAATAGCAGAATCCAAATGCCATTTATTAGATAATTTTGTCATAATTAAAATTCCTAATCATAATTATACGATGGATATGTAAGAGAATGACTTTATATCCAGTTTTTGTTGCTGTGTTTTGAAGGAGTGCTCAGAGGACTATCAATATTCAGCCTCATGGCATGAGATCTTAGGCCCACCAATTAGGTACTGCTTAGGTGTGTTGGTGCTCAGTTACCCCAGTAGTACTTGGGGGCACTATAGCTATCCCTGGTAATGTTTAGGGTAGTGTTAAGGCTCTGAAGTACTGTGTGTGTGTGTGTGTGTGTGTGTGTGTGTGTGTGTATGTGTATTCATCGTGTACTCCACCCCTTTTAGTTGTCTCTGTGACCCGTTCCTAGGTTTTTGTTTGTGGGCCACACCCAGAGGTGCTCGGGGCTTACTTCAAAGTAAGTGCCTTACCTACTTACCTACTATACTATCACTCTAGTTCCTGTTCCTAGTTTTTAAGGGTGAAGATTATATGTTTTCAAATGACTCAGAACAAATAGCCTCTAATTGTGTGCTTCCAAACTCACTATTGTCAAATGAGTGTGAAAGGGATAGAATTTCATTGTACTGTTTTAATTATCCAGCGAGGGTTTTTTGTTGTTTTCATAGAAAAGATGGTTGCCTGGCGTAGTCCAAAAAAGCATGTTCCAAAGGAATAATGTGAGAGGGTAAAATCTCCACCTTTCTAAATGAGACACTGACAGATTAGAGAAGCTATAGGTGTCTCTGCCCTTTAAAAGAGATGTTGTGGTATAGTTGTAGAAACCCTATCCATCAGACATAATCAACTTTATTGTTCAGTAGGATACTGCAGCCTCCTAACTATTGAAACTTGCTGAACTTTAGATCCCTAATGTATCAAATTGGCATATAGTAGCCTGCATCACAGTCTTGCTGTTAGGATGGAGATGTTGGCAGAGCACCTAGTGGAGATCTCTATTGTAACAGGTGCTCTCCTGTCCCCCCACCCCCGTGAAAATGATTTTTGTTTCCATAGAAAGACCATGGCTTGCAGGCTGTACAAGAACAGAAAGCAGCAGTCACCAAGTCTCTGGTTATGAGACTTGAGCTCCGTCCCGTTTTAAATCATCTAATTACAAACCCCAGGCCTATTCATCAAACTGCTCTGAGCAGTGTTTCCAAGCATGATTGCTTTCTAGGGGCACAATCACATTGGACAAAACCACTGCAAGCCCTTTATAAAAATCATTTTTCCCAGCTGCTACACAGCATGAGAAGTAGAATCAGATTATTAGCTTAAAGGTTTGAAAAAGATGAAATTAAGTGTGGACTTTAACCTTGAGGCGCATGACCTCACAAGACATGGGAGGTAAAAGTATAAAGAAAAATGTGAGTGACTAAAAAAGATAGCTAACTAGAAATCAAAACATGTGCATTGGATTACTGTCTTTGACCAGCTGCTGGTTGTAAAGTGGGCCACTTGGAACATTGCTTTGTTGGTGAGATGGAGATGCTAATGTTTTATGCAATTCATAGATAAATCAAATAATCTTAGCTGTGGTGACTGACAAGGATTGTATAACGCAAAGTCTGGTTCCTCAAATTCTTGTGTTTAGCATTGATGTGCTGAGAGTCGATTAGAGATGCAGACTTTCTACGGGCCAGAGAAATAGCACAGTGGTACGGCATTTGCCTTAAATGCAGCTGATCCAGGATGAATAGTGGTTCGAATCCCAACATCCCATATGATCCTCCGAGCCTGCCAGGAGTAACCCCTGAATGCTGTCATGTGTGACTCCAAGACAAAAAATATGCAGACACTCAGACTCCCCACCTCAGATTGATCATAATTAATTTACACTTAACAGCATCTCATGATATTCATATACACAGGAAAATTTGAGAGGCTGGGATTAAATGCCATTATTTTATTAACTATTAAGGTAGTACTTTTAAAGAGGACGGAGAGGGCTTCACTTAACACTAGATCTTTTGAATGGCCAAAATATTGCTGGACCCATGGAGGTCCAATGTTCAGTATTATTAAATCTATAAAGTATGTCATATATGGGCTTGGAAACCAGTAAATCTCTAAATACATCAAACACATCTTGAATCTGGGGAACGACTTAGTGGCCTAACACTCCTGACTTGTAGGTGCTTCTTGGGGGCCAAGAGTTCGGCCTACAGTAATGTTTGAATGTACTGAGTGCAATTCTAGCAGCTCTGTATCCTTGGGTTCCCAGTTGCTCCAGGAGAGTATTTGATCTCTGGCCCATTGGATTCAATCATGTGCCAACACCACAACTAAAGTATATATGTCCTGGAAAACACTAGAACCAGAAACTGCATGAGCATCACAGAATGCATGAGTGCATCCCTCAGTGAACACCAGAACTGAATGAGAGAGTACAAAAAGATGCAAGTACCAATGAAGATTACAACAAAGAGAATGGGATAGGGGAAACACACTAAACAGTTGATGTAGCTTTGCCTCACTAAGGTCATACAGGAAGTTCTCTGTATTGCCAATATGATCACTTCTGTGATTTGTCTTCTGTAAACTTAGGTATACTTTTTCTTTATAATACTATCTCCCTGTCCTGGGGGAGGTTAGTTTTTAAAAAAGATTTTATTATTCAAAACTGAATTTAAAATTGTTTGCTTTCTGACTCTGCTTATGATTACAACACTTGTACAGCAGTTTTATGCTCAGTAAGGAAAGCATTCTTTTTTCTGGTGGGGGAGGGCACGTCCAGCTGTGCTCAGAGGTTATTCTTAGCTCTGCGCTCTGGGAACCATACAGGATGCTCATTCAGGATTGAACCATACGGGATTGAACCTGGGTCAGCTGCATGCAAGGCAAATGCCTGATCCGTTATACTGTTGCCTTACCCCCAAGGAAAGCACTCTTCATCTTGTCTCAGACACAGTCCACAGGGAACTAGCATAGATTCCACTGATAATTTTATTTTTTCTTGTTTCAAAAGCCTCTTAACTGTTTTGTTTTGGTATTTGGTTTTTGAACCATGCCTGAAGGTGCTCAAGGGTTACTCCTGGTTCTGTGTCAGTAATCACTTCTGAAAGTGCTCAGGTGGCCATATGCAATGGTGGGAGTTAAACCCAGGATGATCTTGTGGGAGGCAAATGTCTTACCCACTTACTATCTCTTGGACACAAGCCTCTTAAGAACTTTAGGTCTCACAGTGGCAACTCTTTGAAGGTGGCCTGGGCACAAACCACATGCATACCAACCTTTTTGGTATAAAGGTAAACAATGCTATTTCCAGAAGTTTGGACAGTCTACTTTTGTTGGAGGCTGTACTGTAGGAAACTATGATAATGTTATGTTATGTCAAATGCTGGACCATTTTGAATGCCTACAGATATTGCCCTGGAAGAAATGAGGGTGAATATTTTTATTATCATCAAAGCTGTTTCTCACTTTTTCTTTCTTTTCCCCATTTTTATTGAGGTGCCATCACTTACAATATTGGGATTTTTATGATTTATTTTATTTGGTGGGGACATATACAATGATGCTCAGAGTTTACTCCTGTCTCTGACCTCGGGAATTACTTCTGGGGGAGCATGCGGGAACATATGGGACAACAGGATTAAATCCAGGCTGGTCTTATATAAGGCAAGTGCCCTACCCACTATATGATTACATTAACTCCTTTAAATATTGATAAATTATCAATTTTCATGCATGCATCATTCTAACACATCACACTGTTTTTCTCATAATATTGTGCAGATGCTGGGTTTCTGCTTTTTTCTTTTTGTTTAAAATTATCTAGGTGCATGCTTAATTTATGTTTCCCCTTAATTTCTTAGGAGCATAAACACCTAGAGAAATACATCGTTTTCTTTTATCTTCTTTTTATATTATCTTTATTTAAGCACCTTGATTGCAAACATTATTGTGGTTGGGTTTCAGTCACAAAAAGAATACTCCCTTCACCAGTGCAACATTCCCACCACCAATGTTCCAAATTTCTCTCCTCCCCCAACCCTACCTACTCCTCTCATTCTACTTCTCTCATTCACTGACATTGTCACCATAGTTGCCAGTGTAGTTATTTCTCTAATTGCACCCATCACTCTTTGAAGTGAGCTTCATATCATGAGCCAATCCTTCCAGCCCTCATCTTTATTGTCTCTGGGTATTATTACAATAATGTATTTTATTTTATTCTAAAATCCATAGATAAGTGAGACCATTTTGTGTCTATCTCTCTCCCTCTGACTTATTTCACTCAGAATACTAGATTTCATGTACATCCATGTATAGGAAAATTTCATGACTTTTTGCTCCTGATAGCTGCATAATATTCTATTATGTAATGTACCACAGTTTCTTTAGCCATTCATCTGTTGAAGGGCATCTTGATTGTAGCCAGATTCTGGCTATTGTAAATAGAGCTGCAATGAATATAGGTATGAGGAAGGAGTTTTTGTATTGTGTTTTTGTGTTCCTAGGGTATATCCCTAGTAGTGGTATATAGCTGGATCATATGGGAGCTCAATTTTCAGTTTTTTGAGGGATCTCCATATTGTTTTCCATAAAGACTAGACTAGATAGCATTTCTACCACAGTGAATGAGAGTTTCTTTCTCCCCACATCCCCACCAGCACTGGTTGTTCTTGTTCTTTGTGTTGTGTGCCAGTCTCTGTGGCATGAGATAGTACCTCATTGCTGTTTTGATTCGCATCTCCCTCATGATTAGTGATGTGGAGCATTTATTCTTTTTTGAGGAAGTATCTGTTAATTTCTTCCCTCCATTTTTTGATAGGGTTAAATGTTTTTTCTTGTTAAGTTCCATCAGGTATGCTTCTTAATCCAGAGTCTCCAGAGTCTGGCCTTTGTCCTGGAGAGCGCTACTTTTATTATTAGCCTATTCAGGCTTTCTTAGGAAAGAAATCAAAGAGTTAACCCAAAGTCCATTGCTAGGGGCTGGAGCGGTGGCACTAGAGGTAAGGTGTCTGCTTTGCAAGCTCTGCCTAGGATGGACTGTGATTTGAAACCCCCAGTGTCCCATATAGTCCCCCCATGCCAGGAGCAATTTCTCAGCGCATAGGCAGGCATAATCCCTGAGCTTCACCAAGTGTGACACAAAAACAAAAATAAAAACAAAGTTCATTGCTAATTGGAATTTTGGGCTCTGCCCAATCTCCCATTGGTAAAGTGGAAATAAACCCAAATTATCTCTGCTCATCCTTAGTAGATTAAAGGAAAAGTTCCCAATCCATGGTAAGAATCTTGCTACAAAGAGCAGAGTATGAGCAGTAACTTGTAGAGAGGTAGATCCCTTTTTCTGTGAAGTCAAGCAGGAGGAATCTGGCCCTTTTGTGTGATTACCAGTTGGGAGAGACTGTGTGTTTCACCTGTGCATGTTTCTGTACTGTTCTCCTAAACCTCTCCTGAGTGGGCAGAGAAGGGCCCAGCAAAATCACTCTCTTAGAGGCTTCCAGAAGAGCATAGTGGCTCCACTTTGCTTCGCGGCGCATACTCTTTCTAACAAATGAACCCCACCATAACACGCAGAAAAAAAATCACACTGCAAGCGTGATAGTGGGGAACCTCACAGACAAACACCAAGTACAGAGAATTAGAATGATAGCTCTGATGACCCAAAAAACACCAACCATGTGATTAACCTCTCAGATAAGGAGTTTGGAATAGAAATATGGAGGATCCTCTTGGAAATCAAAGAAAACATAGTCCTAGCTGAACAGAACACACAGACAGAAATCAGAAAACTCCAAATTGAAATAACATCTGAAAAACATGGTAGCTGAACTGAAAAACACAATGGAAAACCTCTCTAGCAGGGTAACAGGTGCTGAGGACAGAATCAGTGAACTAGAAGATCAAATGCAGAACAACTCCATACAGCAGAAGAGATTGGAAAAGAACCTGAAGGAAAATGATCATACAGTGGTAAAAGTACTCAAAGAATGTGAACAGATGAAAATAGAAGTCTATGATAAACTCAACAGAAACAACATAAGAATCATTGGAGTCCCAGAGGCCCAGGAAGGGGATCTACAAGAACAATCAACAATCAAAGACATCATCACAGAGAAACTCCCAAAGCTAAAGACTGCATGCAATCAAATCCTGCATGCCCGAAGAGTACCAGCTAAAAGAGACGCAAAGAAAACCCCCCCAAGACACTTCCTAGTCACAATGACGAACCCTACAGATAGAGATAGAATACTGAAAGCAGCAAGATCAAAAAGGGAAATTACATTCAAAGGAGCATCCATAAGATTTTCAGCAGACATGTCACAAGAAACTCTTAAGTCAAAAAAATAAATAAAATAAAATAAACTCAAGTCCAGACGACAGTGGTGGGATATTGTGACAAGACTGAATGAAATGGAGGCTTTACCTAGAACACTGCACCCAGTCTGAATAACTTTCAGGTTTGAAGGAAGGATACATAGCTTCACAGATAAGCAACAGTTCAGAAACTTTACAGATGCAAAACCAGCTTTGAAGGGAAAACTGAAAGGTCTACTTTAAGAAAAGACAGACCAGCAGACACATCAAACTTATACACAAAGACATTAAATCCCATGACAATCATCTCCCTCAGTGTTAATGGACTAAATGCATCAATAAAGAGACACAGGTTGGCAAATGTATCAAAAAGATGAATCCAACATTCTGATGCCTAGAAGAAACACATCTGAATAGTCAGAATAGTCAGAATAAACATAGACTCAAAATCAAAGGCTGGAGGAAAATCATCGAAGCAAACAACACCCTTAAAAAAGCTGAGGTGGCCATATTAATATCAGACAACACAAACTTTAGACTCAGAAAAGTTGTAAGGGACAAATATGGACACTTTGTACTAATCAAGGGATATTTTATTTTATTTTATTAGTTTTGGGGTCATACCTATTGATGCTCAGAGTTTACTCCTGACTCTGTGCTCAGGAATAACTTCTGGTAACTTGGAGTATCATATATGGGGCTGGAGATCAAATCCATGTTGACTTCATGCAAGGCAAACACCCTATGCACTGTATTATCTCTCCAGTCCTGAGAGTTCTTTCAGGACCTCTGAAAATGTTTCATACTGTAGGTCAATAACAAAATTAATGACTCCAAATACAGGAGGAAAACTACAAAAGTAAACATTAAAATACATAATTAGCTGTCTATAATATAATATATCAACTAATCAAGTACACCATAATCCTTAGGGTTATACATAAATTGTATTAAATTATAGAACCAAGGCACATTTTAATATGTGATGTAGATGGAGCCTTTAAAAGATAGTGTTTAGGGTCTAAAAGTATTTAAAA
>PVKC010023498.1:0-17247 GCA_004027635.1 Crocidura indochinensis
TCCAGATCATGTCCTTTATGGTTGTTAAAATCCATGTATCAATAAAACAAGCACAATGGTCCCTGGCTGGGAGAATCTCTTGTGGCTCTCCTCCCTTCCTTTCCTGAACTACCTTCTCATGCATTTGAAGTTTACATGACCTTCTTTGGTCCTTCACTGCAGAGCTTTCCCTCTGCTCCATTTGCCACCCAAAGTGTTTATTCTAAAGTCTCGTTGTCCTTTAGCCTTGAATGCCTTCCTAGATATTTGAGTATTTAACAGGGAAATCAATAGAGGCAGCAGTAGTGGTGAATGTTTTCTTGTTACATTCTATTTTAAAAATAAAAGCTGCTTAAATTTGTTTTTTTCTAAACTAAATAAATTATTAAAGTGGAGTTTGTACAAATAAGTTGTCAGGAAATCAAAAGACAAAATAGTTTGCTCTAAGAAACTTTTCTAGTAGTTCTGCTATATCACATGTTTGGTAATTTTGTGGGTCAATGTATATTTCACATAACACCACATAACAGAGACTTGAAAAGCCTTTTACATACTTAAGATAATTACAAAGAGGAGAGAGGTAAAAAAAGAGAAAATTACAAGGAATAAAATAATAGAAGTTGCAATCATTTCTCTATCATTGAGGAAACACATCTAGCCATAATGCATACTTTTGTATACTTAGCCTTATTCAGATTATTTTCCCTTTAATATTTTATATGTTAAAGGGAATATTAGAATATAAGCTTGAACTAAACTGATGATTTGCTTCTTTAAACCTGGCTTTGCTTAGACACCTAAACTTAAGTACAGCCATGACAGGATCAAGTTTAAGGAACAAAGACTAGGTCCAGAAGAACCGGCAGTTTCTGGAACCTGATGATAGGAGTACATACTAGGAAATACAGCAAAGGACGGATGGTCAGGCACCCATACATTGGGTTTGACAGAAACTGACCACCACACCCTGGATCTGGACTTGCATAATTTTCCCTCACTGAGCTTTCAACCCACCCTAGCCCTTTGTCTAATGCAACATATATCTACAACCAATCCCAGCCTTTTGTTTGATGCAATTTTGTAGCAAGAACCTATAGTTTAAAAATCAACTATACAGAAGTGGGAATACCCTGAATTCTCTATAGAAAAGGACCTATGAGTCCATCTGGCATCACCATTTTCGTAGGAGGTGGTTAACACCAGAATGCTGTAATAAAGCTCCCTTGTGTTCTTGCAGTGCTATTTGTCTCCTTTGGTCTTTGTGAGATGGGACTTGATTCTGGATTTATATATATATATATATATATATATATAATTATATATATGGCACTGACTATGTGAACAAAAATTGCCTCAGACTGTTAGGTCTTATATATATATATAAGAAACTATTTTATAACTTTTAATGACAATAAACACTAACTTCTTCAACTAAATTTTAGAAGCAGAGTTACCATGAAAGATAAGACTGAGATTTATGATATGATTAGGTGACTGAATTCAGTACAGATGAATGTCAGGGGATAAAATATTAGGACTATGAAGTCAAGATTTTATATTTCTCATTATGTAAATGTTTAATTCACTTTTCTTGCCAAAAATGAAAAAAATGTTAATTTTAGGGAGTTAGAAAGTACATGGTATAAAGTTTGTAACCAGTTTGATTCCCAGCATTTCATATACCAGGAGTATGTCTTGAGTATAGCTTCTTGTGCCATCTCCATTCCCCTAATCCAAGGCCTATTTTAGTGAATGGATGATAGTACAAAGGAGAATAAAGAGCTTATTAATAATGTTAATAATTAATTAAGCCTTGATTTGAATCTGAAGGAGTAGCTGGGTACTATGTGATGGTGGAGAAGATTAGCTTTCATTTATTCTAGAAAGGGAGAGGAGGAAGTGCCTCAGCCAGGCATACCCAGGTCAGAGTCATTGGTAGTAAAAGAATTTTACTCGGAAAGTAAGGTGCTAAGTAAGTTTATTCAAAAAGTGAACTGATCTGACTGACACAGTTGAGGCCTCCATAGAGATGCACTTAGATCAAGACTCAGTCTTGGGAGTTTATTGCGGCTGTCTTCTTAGCAAGAGACACATGTTAATATAAGAACTGAGCAGCAGAACTATGGTGAAGTCTCCAGAGACTCCTGGGCACTGACTATGTGAACAAAAATTGCCTCAGACTGTTAGGTCTTTGACATAGAAATTTAAACTGGGGGGGGTGCTAGATCACTTAATATGGGAACCCCAAAGCTTCAGGGTAAATAATAATTGTGCGGTAGGAATGAAAATTGGAATAAGATTTTAGTTCTACAGAATGAAAAGCTACTATTGCATTCTAACATTTTAAATGTACATCTTAGAACTTTTGCTAGAATGTTTCACCTAAATATCCTAAAGTTTTACACTTTAAAAAAAGTGCAAACTCCTACTTGTATCATTAAAAATTCAAATACCCTGTAAGAGGGATTACTGTAAATGTATTGCATTATTAATCTTATCTTTCACTATATATTGATTTGATGACATGGAGCTTTGGGGTACATTGGGAAGGTAAAAAGCAGAACTAAAAATTGAAAGGCATTAGGCACTTGTTTCTAGAGAGACATGTACAGGGTTGGCAGAATATTACTCTGACATGGATAGGAATTGTTAAAGAACACATTTAAATGTAATGTCACTTCTCTTCTAACTTCAGACTTCCACTATAAAATTTAGGTATAAAAGAATGAATTGAACTAAATATTTAAAGACTAGTCTGTTAACTCTAAATTTTTGCCAAAGAACTTTGTATCATTAACTTTTTATTTTACTTTTTAGTGTGATACTAAATAATATAATGTTTTATAAACACTGCAATCTGTGCTTAACTACTTTGTTATTTTTTGTTATTGCTGTCTTCCAGAGTGCTACCTACAGCAACACAAAATGTATACAGCTCTTACAGAAGTTAGTAAGGTAATGTTTATAACAAAAATCTTATGTTTAAAAAGCACTACATGAGAAGATGGTCACTTATTTAGAGTTTATGGGCTCCTATTTAAAACCATCATGGTGAAAAATGAAGATGTAAGATAAGATTACTCATGTAAAAAAATTCTGTACAAAAATGACTTTTATATGAGGTAGTAGTTATGTCCTCTATATTTTATGATAATTCATAAAATTCTTTTTTTCTTTTTTAAAATACCTTTATTTAATCTTATAGTTTTATTTATACTTCTGCTATTAAAATTTAGGTGTAAAGAATGAATTTAACTATTTAAAGATTAGTCTGTTATCTCTAAATTTTAGCCAAAGGACTTTGTATTAATTTTTATTTTAGGTTTTTACGTTTTAGTGTGATACTAAATGGATATATTGTTTTATATTGTTTTACAAACATGTTTGTAGTTGAATTTCAGTTATAAAAATGAACACTACCCTTTACCAGTGCAACTTACCCACCACCAGTGTATTCCATCTTCCTCCTCCCCAACCCCCTGCTTATATTTGAGACAGGCATTCTTTTTCTATCACTCACTACCATTGTAATGATAGCTGTTGGTGTAGTTACTTTTCTAACTGCACTCACCACTCTTTGTGGTAAACTTCATATCCTGAGCCAGTTCTTCCAGACCTCATCTCTATAGTCCCTGAGTATTATTACCATGCTGTCTTTTTTTTTCTTAAATCCCACAGATGGGCAAGACTAATTTGTGTCTATTTCTCTCCCTCTGACTTATTTCACTCAACATAATAGTTCCCATGACCATCTATGTATATTCTCTGAATGCTCAAATCTCTTCCAGTGATCTGATGATCTATCTTTATTTCAATACCATGCAGTTTTGATGACTATTGCTTTGTAATACAATTTAAAGTTGGAGAAAATGACACCTCCCATCTTCTCCATTTCCTTGTGTTCTCTTTTATTTCTTGAAGCAGTATTTGTTGTTTTCTTCATATAGGTTCTTTACCTCTTTATTTAAGTTGATTCCAAGGTATTTGAGTTTCTGTGGCACTGTTGTGAATAGGATTGTTTTTGCAATATCCATTTATTCTCTATCATTATTTGTGTATAAGGTCATTGATTTTTTTCATGTTAATTTTGTAGCATGCCACTTTGCTATATTAATTTGTTGTTTCTAGAACCTTTTTGGTAGTATTTAGAGTTTTCTAAATATATTATTATGTCACCTGCAAACAGTGAGAGCTTAACTTTTTCCTTTCCTAGCAAGATTACTTTGATATCTTTTTCTTGCCTAATTGCTATGGAAAGTACTCCAAGTACCATATTAAATAATGGTGGTGAGAATGAGTAGCCTGGTCTAGTACCAGATGTTAGAGGAAAGACTTTAGTTTGTCTCCATTGAGTATAATATTTGCTATGGGTTTTTAATAAATGACCTTGACTATATTGAGAAAAGTTCCTTCCATTCCCATATTGTTGAAAGTTTTTTTATTATGAATGGGTATTGGGCATTATCAAATGTTTTCTCTACATCTATTGATATGATTATATGATTATAATGGCATTTATTTTTTCTTTATTGATATGGCATATTATGCTATTGATTTATGTATGTAAAACCATCCTTGCATCTCTGATATAATTCATAAAAATTCTGATGATTGAACCCAGGAGATAGTACAGGAGGTGAGGCACTTACCTTGCATGTACCTGACCCTATTCTATCCCTGGCACTATTGTTTACTACTCTAGGGATCACTCCTATGCAGAAAGTCAATAATAACTCCTGGGCATCACCAGGTAGGACTCAGATCAACCTTCTCCAGTATCCTATATATATATAATATATAATTAATAAGTATGTAAATATGTAATATGTCTGTATTATATATGTAATACATAGTATAGTAATATATAGTATTTACATAACTTATATATATTACAACATACATAATTTCTCACATTTAATATGCATAATCTCTATATAAATTATTATAAATTCATACATATATACATTCATACATATTAAATGTTGAATATGTAAATATATATGCAGTGCAGGATTTGTTTCTGATTTTCTGCACAGAAGTGATTCCTGGAGTACAGTGCTAGGGATAGAATAGTGGTATATATATACTGTATGTGTATATATATATATGGATTAGTGACATCATTCCTGTAATATATACACATATATTAATATATATTATATTATATTATTATATAATCATATATTATATTGATCATATTACATAATGCATATATAAATATTTATATTTGTATACATTATTTATATAAATTGGCACAGGAATGATTGTGCTAACCCAGAGATATATACATGTTCAGCATGCAACATACCTGAGTTTTTGGGGTCATGCATGTTGGATCAGATTACATTCAGGATATTGTGTCTGTATCCACTTTGATGATGCTATGTCATAGAAAAAGGGCAGAAAGTGTTAAAGGAACAGGTACCTAACAAAGGAAAAATAGAATACTATGTTTTAAAGAAATTTATTTGATTATGCTAAAATGCAAAAGAAAGTGATTATTTGTACTTGATAAAAGAGCCATCACAATTTCGGACTTTATATACTTATTTTTATCAATTGGTTTGGGGAATAAATTGAGCTCTATTGAGGAGTATTTTTCCAAGTCTCAGTACCATGTAAATGTTAGCAATAAACAGTAGATATTTTTCTGATTGCACACTTTAATTCTTCTCATGAAGAAGATCAAATCTCTGATTGCTTTTCTTGCTCACATTCACAGGGAGTAGATCTTACACTGAAGGTTTTATAACTAATTCAGAAAAGTTTATTTTAAGCCCACATTGATGTCACTGACAAGATTCAACCACTCACTTTGTAGCCTGTGCTTAAGGAATTGATTAACTCCATATGAGGACTCCAACTAGGAGTCTCTCTCCTCTCAGGGTTGTTACTAGGAGTTTGTGCTGCCCTAGAAAGACCTTTAGACATACTCCAAAGAAGCAAAGTGTTGTGGGGCTACATTTGTTCAGTTGTTAGGTTGTCACCAGACCAAAAAAGGAAAAAAGAAAAGAAAAGTAAAAGAAAAAATGCAGCCAACAATGTATTGTGTAGAAAAAAATGTGTGAATATTTGATTGTTAAAAAGACTTAAGGAGAAAAAAAGCAAGTTTTTTCAATAATAACTGATGAATATTTATTTCATGAACATTGGATTTTGCTCTTTATTCTGGAGTTCTGGTCCCCTAAAGAAAGAAATAATGAATGGGATCATAATTTTGAAAGTTTATAAAGCCTGAACAAAATGGCAAATAGAGTTGATAAAGTTTCTCATTCTTTTGGTCAGCCATGAATTGTATACTCCCACATTCTAGTATCAGTAAGTATTTAAATATAAGCCCTATGATAGCTTTTCATTTAAATGCTTATGAGATGGTCACATCATTACAATTACCATTTCCTTTTGCTAAATTGATTCAGATTGTTGAAATTCACCAAGTTCATTGTTGAGTAGCTAATTACAAAAACATGTAAATTAATAAATAATACAATGTCCAAAAGCTTCTAAAGGGAAGATCCCCTTTAACTGCAAATTCATTCAGAAAAAAATAAATATTTAGCATTAGAAAAACAGCACAACCAACAATCCTTTTTTTTTTTTTTTTTTTTGGTTTTTGGACCACACCCGGCAGTGCTCAGGGGTTGCTCCTGGCTATTCGCTCAGAAGTCGCTCCTGGCACGCACGGGGACCATGTGGGGAACCGGGGGATCGAACCGCGATCTGTCCTAGGTTAGCGCAGGCACCTTATCTCCAGCGCCACCGCCCGGCCCCCCAACAGTCCTATTTTAAAACTAATTTTTGAAACATCTTCAGGATTTTCTCTGGAGAGCTTTTAAGGCCAATGCTTTATACCAATTTGTGTTTTGTAAATACTCTTGAACTTGTTCAAGGATAGAAATAACTATATTTATATTTTGGGAATATTACCCATTTTTCTCAGCAACTTTTCCTGACATAAACTCAGAAAAAAATAGTGATTACTAAATAAAATACTTAAGGCAGGTCTAAGACCATATATCACAGAAAGGAAATTTGGGGCAAAAAAGTTTGCAGGAATAAAATTAGCAATTGGCTTCCTCAACAGAGCACTAATTCATGGTTTCTCTTTGTTGTGTTGTGTTTTGTTTTGTTTTCCCTGGATATTGTTTCATTAGTCCTTTTTATTTGGTGGCTCATCACTGGCATATAGGGTCCATGAACAGCAGCTACAGCATTTTTAATGATGAGGTTTGGAACTCACACATAGTCGTTTCTGCTACAATTTCTCGATTCTTGTCGATTCTAAAAGTTCCTGAAACCAGATTAGTTAGATAGAAAGGATTGGGAGATAGCCATCACCTTTTCATAAAATGAATTGATAGAGAACTTAATACAGATGGGAGACATATTTTAGTTGATAGACATTTTCTATATTAGCAATGGTCCTGATGCATATAAGCAGAGTTGAAAATTGAGTAAGATGCTAAACACAGCATTGCAGTTTCTCTATATGTATAGTAACACACACAGAAAATACTTCACTTATCACTGATCAAATAATTTTTGGCATAATGATGTTAATGGTACTAAGTAGTACCAGAGATTGGATCTTGGGTCTCACATGGAAGGAATAATCACCTGAGTAATTTTCCTGGCATTATTAATCATGTTATTAATGATTCAGATACTATAGATGAGAAAATAATTCAAAGGCAATAAAATACCCTAATAAGGATTAATTATAGTTACCTCTACACCAAGTTTGAGGCAATGTTGAAATAAAGGTTTTCAGAAGTTTGAACAGGACATGGAAGAATTTAGCCCGTATTCAGTTTATATAATGATAAACCTGCTGTCCTCAAAGAACTTCAGAAAATTATCATTATTTCTTTCAACTAACAGTTTAGAAACCAGAGTGAAATTAAGTTTTAAACCTGCTATGGAAGTCATGCACATTAAAATAACAGTTTATGTTCATGAATATGCATGAGATTGAAACTTATTAGGAAAATGTTTATATATTTTAAATTATCCTTATAATAATTTCAGAAAGAGAGTGATTGAAAAGTAAGAATGATTTAAATTGAATACAAGTGAGTTGACCCATAATAGTAAGCATGGTTGCCTTCAAGATTATGTTTGTAGGGTTAGAGCCATAGAACAGAGGGGGTGGGTATTTGCCTTTCATACAGTTGACCAGCTTTATTTTTCAGCTTTCCATATGGTTTCCTGAACAGTGAAGGAATGATTACTGAGTAAAGAGCCAGGAGTAACCCTTGAACATTCCAGGTATAGATCCCTTACACTACACAATAGAACAAGATTATCTATGTAAAATTGTCATTTAACTTGTAATGAACATAAACTTGTTTCTTTAAGAAGTAGAAAAAATTAATTAAAATGCATAAGATTTTAAAAACCTGACTCAGTTACTTAGTACATGTTTCCTAACGTTATGTAACTGTTTGTCCAAACAAGTTTAATAGAATAGAACTGTTTTTAAAGTCAATTAAATACTATTCAGTTATGGAAATGGTAAACATGATATATACATATTAAAATTCTTGGTAGAAGTTGTATGATTAGGAATTAGAAATTTCTTTTTTTTTTTTTTTTGGTTTTTGGGCCACACCCGGTGCCGCTCAGGGGTTACTCCTGGCTATGCGCTCAGAAGTCGCTCCTGGCTTGGGGGACCATATGGGAAACTGGGGGATCAAACCGCAGTCCAACCTAGGCTAGCGCAGGCAAGTAAGGCACCTTACCTCCAGCGCAACCACTAGGCCCCCAGAAATTAAAATTTCTTTTAATTTCCTTAAATTAATGAAAATTCCCTGTACTCTGTTAGGGTCTATGTCCAGTTTCCTTTATTCCTAAAGCTCTATGACTACTTTAAAGTTAATTAATAGCTATTAACTTCAGAATCATGTACATCCTTATAACACTATTTTATTAAACATAACCAAGATTTTCACTTTTCTGACAGTCTACTGGTATTCCATTTTGTATATGTACCATAGTTTCTTTATTCAATAATTTGCTCTTGGACACTTAGGTTGTGAATCATGTCGCTATAAACTATAAAATCGATTTTAGTTCCTTGGGAGTAGATGCCAGTAAGTGGTATTTCATGATTTCATATGGGTCATATGGAAACTCAATTACTAGGCTATTTTTAGTATTGTCTGTAATTTTTTTCAAAAAGACTGGACCACTTGACATTTTAGCTAGCAACGAATGAGGATCCTTTTTGCTCCACATCCATGCCAATACTGTTTTGTTGTTGTTGTTGTTGTTGTTGTTGTTGTAGTTCTTTGTGATATATGAGCCAGGCTCAATAATGTGAGATAATATCTCACAGTTGTTTTGAATTAATTTTCCTGACGATTACCAATGAAGTACACTATCATAGCAATGTGAATGAGTGAAGAAAGTAGAAAGCCTGTCTGGAGTACAGGTGGGGGTGGAGTGGGGAGGAGGGACATTTAGGACATTGGTGATGAGAATGTTGCACTGGTGAAAGGGGATGTTCTTTATATGACTGAAATCCAACTACAATCATATTTGTAATCAAGGTGTTTAAATAAAGATATTTTTTAAAAAAGAAGTACATTTTATCATATAGGTCTTGGTCAGCTGTATGCCTTCTTTGAGGTCATTTCTGTTTATCTTTTTACCCTATTATTTGATGGGGTTCATTTTTCTTTTTTCTTATAAACTTCTATTGCGTCTTGCCTTATACATCTAGGCTACTGATTCTGTGTCAGATAAATAATGGAAACTATTTTCTTCCAGTCTGTGTAAATATTTTTATTCTGGCCATCATTTCTTTTGCAATACAAAAGTGTTTAAGTTTGAAGTAGTCCTACAATATTTTTCAGTCTTTGCTTCTGTTTGCATATTAAATCCTTGAAGATGTGTCTAGATTCAATGTCATAAATGTTCTACCAGTATTTTCCTCAATAAAATTTTTGGATTCAGTTTAATATAATGCTCTCTAATTCTATTTAATATGACTCTTGGGTCTGAGTTTGTATGTGACCAAACTTTCCCGAGAACTATTTGTTGAATAGCTATTCCTTATTTCACAGTTTATGATTCTTGTCCAAGATTAATTTTCCATTTATAACTGAGGATCTGCCTCTAGATTCAATTCTATTTCATTTGTCTAATAGTCTGTCCTTATTTTAGTCCACCCTGCTTCAATTTCCATAACTTTGCAGTATAGTTTGAAGTTGCAAAAAGAAAGGATTTCTCTCTCTCTTTTATTGTTTGCTTTTGTATCCACAGTTTACTACTGACTCTGCACTTAGGAGTGTTTTGTGGGGGACCATATGGAATGCTAAGAATTGACACCTGGTCAGCTGCTTGCCAGGTTATCTTTACCTGCTATAATATTTCTCCAGCATCATCTTTTTCTCTAGAATTTCTTTGGATATTCTGTGGATTTTGTTACTTTTTATGAATTTGAACAGTATTTCATCTATATTTTAAAATATGTCAGACAAGGAAAAGTCATACAAGGCTGGATAGATAACATAGTAGGTAGTGCTTTTATTTGTCTTACACATGGCTAACTCATATTTATTTCCCAGTATTCCATAGAGTTCCCCTAATATGACCATGACTAATCTCTGAGTAAAGTTCAACAAAAAAGCCTTGAATATTTGTATAGGAACTGCAATCATTCTGTATAGTGTTTTGGACAAGATAGTAATTTTGACAATATTAATCCTGTAACTCCATGAAGGCTGGTTCAGAGGTACCACATTTTCTGAGGCATGACTATGAGTGGGATATTAATTTTTTTAATTTCTCTTTTTTTCTATTTCATTATTGAAATTTGCTGCTGTGTGGGTGAATCTGAAGAGTAATATAATGCTAAGAAGTGAGAAGACAAAGACAGATATAGAATAATCTGTCTCTCTAAATATAAGATAAAGATCCTCAATATAAGCATATTGGCATTAGGCAACAAATGACTAATGATAACATAACGTGGTAACTGGTCTTTAGGAAAAAAACGTATCACATAAGGGTTTTAGTTATGGAATAAGAGGAAACAGAAACTGGGAAACTGGTGGAGAGAATTAACACACTGGCGGAAGGTGTGGTGGTGAAATGTTTTGTGTATTAAACGCTACCATTATCCATATTGTATATCACATTGCCTAAAGTAAAAAATAATTTAAGGGATTTATGCAGAACTTATCAGCTCAAAAAATAAATTACCAAGACTGATATATAGCTTTAAAATTTTGAATTCTTAAGATTGCTGGAATATTGAAATAAATAGATGTCAATTTTATATAAGGCAAGTGCCCTACTCACTATACAGTTCTTCAGCTCTGATGTAAAATTTTAAAAGTAGCTGTGAAACTGACCAGATGTATGAAGAAAACAACCCTAGTGATCATATTTATTAATTTATTTTATATTTATTTTATCTTTATTGAAATCATGTAATTTTCAATAGTTATTGGTGTTTTATTTTGTGTGTGCACATAATGCTAAGAGCATATTTCACACCAGAGTACCTGCCTTTCCTTTTGCAAAGTCCTCAGGTCTTTTAACTTTTGACTCTTGCCTCCAACCCATTCCACTGCAAAAGCAATTAATTTAACCCAGTGCTTTTCTTTCTAATTCTCTTTTGGGAGGGAAGACAGCCAAACAATGATGATTTTTTTTCTAGGTGGATATATATGTGAGACCAAGGCTTAAAATCAGTTTCCTAGTTTAGACTTTTATCTTTATTCTTGCTGGACAAAGTATTTAAGTCACAGGAAAAATAAAGTCATAAAATTTGCCTGTATATGGATAGACATGGAGGCAATTATGTTGAGTGAAATGAGCCCTAGGTAAAGGGATACACAGAGAATAATCTCACTCATTTTTGGGATATAAGAAAAACAAGAAATGGTATGATTATAATACCTAGAAACAATAGGGACAAGGGTCAAGAGGTCTGGTCCAGGGTAGAAAGCTCTCCACAAAGAGTGTGTATAGTTACAGTAGATAAAGGTCTACTAGGACAATGATAGTTGGACCTGATCACTCTGGAACTAGAGAACTCAGTGTTAAAAGTAGAGAAGCTAATATGCAAGGAACCCCTCCATTAACAATAGTGCAAACCACAGTGCCATAAAAAGAGAGAGACAGACAGAAAGACAGACAGGGAGACAAACCAAGAGAGAAAAGCAAATTGCCTGCCTTAGAGACAGGCAGGGTTAGGTGGGTGGGGATTGGGAGGGAAACTGAAAATATCGGTGACAGGTGACAGGAAGGGTGAACTAGTGAAGGATGATGTACAGTGTATGACTAAAACCCAACAATGAACAGTTTTGTAAGCATGGTACTTAAATAAATCATTTAATAAGAATAAGTCACTGAACTATCTTCCTGATCCTGGTCAGTTCTTTTAAAAACTTAAGTAGAGGTGATAAATGTTAGCAAAACTATAGTCATATGAAGGTGTCCAAAATCTTTAATTTGAATGATGCTAAAATGAATCATTTTGTTTGCTTTTTGTTTATAGGCTCTACCCAATGAAACTCAGGACTGACTACTGACTGTTCTCAGGGATCACTTTCGGTGAGGCATCAGGTACCATGGGAATCAAATATGGTTTGGCCTCAACTAAGGCAAGTGCCTTATATTTAATACTGTCTCTGGTCTCAAAATGAGTATTTTCTTAGGCATAAGAATTTAGGGGTTGGAGAAAAGAGTGAAGGCTTGGTCATATTGGTTGTATCAGAGATCACTCCTGGTGGTGCTAGTGGAACTATATGTGATATAAGGGATTACCTGGAGTTAGACATATGCAGAGCAAATGCCTAACCCCTTCTATCTTTTGGACCCAAGTGTAAGAAATTTTGAAGACTGGCATTTTTCAATGTCTAAATATTTACATTCTTAGACTAAAATGCAATGATATAATTGTGTCTAATGGATCCTAAAGAAATATAGGTTATTTCATTATATTCTTTCAAAGACTGTGGTTGAACAAATCATACAGTTTTTTGGTAATGGTTCTGTGGTTAGAATTAATAAAATAAAAAGAAGCAGTAAAAAACAAAGAAATATTGTCATAGGATGACATAACAGAAACTAATCAAAGAAGTTATCAGTCTCAAATGTATTTTTATGGTATAGTTTTACCTGGTTTGAATTTTCAGTTGATTATAACTATTTCATTCTGATCAAATGCAAATCATATAAAAGCAAAAATTATGGTTGAAAATGGGTGTGACTTTGATAATAAAGTCCTAGTATTTACTAAGTAATTTTATAGACTGAGGTTGAACCTTTTCCTATACATAGTAGCTTAAGCTTCACAGGAGATCTATAAGTACAGCCATTTTTACATCCATAATCATAGTGGAGGAAAGAAAAAGTTAGCTATTTGTGAAGCAAGCTGTATTTTATTGAACAAAACTTACTTAGAAAGATGTGAGAGGTGACCTGAGAGATAGTATTGCATCCTGCACATGACCTTGAATATGGTACCCTAACTACTCCAGGAATGAGCACAGAATCATCAGTAAGACCTGAACAATGCTGGGTGTGGCCCAAAAATGTGTGAGAGAAGAGGGACAAATAGAAGAAATGTATTTAAAAGAGAATGTAGGCTTTACCAGAATGTAAAAAAAATAAAAAAAAAAACAAGTAAAGAAACAGAGACTAGCAAGTGGGTTGCATGTTCAGGAGAACATGGGCTTGAAGCACAAGTCAAATAGCAAGCTTTAGTGAGTTTATAAAAGCCAAATATTTTAAGCTACTTTTAAATTATTTTGAAGGGTGAGGAGATGGAAAATACATAAAAACATAAAAATAGTATTAAGTATATTTTGATACATTAAAATGTTGTCTGCTTGAAAACTTTGAGCTGGTCAGAGAGGCTAGTCTTTCTGAGTTGGTACCAAGAGGATGCAGAAAAATTGAGCTCATTCTATAAAAATGATATAATATGTGATATAATGATTTGTGAAAGGCAAAGCACATTAGGGCTACACTTGATTCAAGAATTTTTGGTGATAATTTTCTAAAGCTATCTTTAAAATAGTTGATTCAAGACAAATGACACAATTTAACTAATAATTATGAACTATTTTTATTCACCCCAACTCTCATGCTGAAATATTAACCCCAATCACCTCAGAAGATAACTAAAATGGAGATAAAGATGGGGTCTTTAAAAATGTAATTAAGTCAAAGTGAAGTCATTAATCCTGTATGACAATACAAAAGTAAATTTGGATAGAGAAAGAAGACCATTTGGGGACACAGTCTGAAATGGCCATTTATAAAGCTAGAAACAGCTTCCTCTTCCAAAGCCTTCAGTATTTGGAGAGAGTAAATTTGAATTTTATGTACTGTGATACTTTGTGATGGCAGCCTAAGAAGAACTCCAGAACATATTTTCCATAAATAGTCATAAAGGCATCAGGCGCCCATCTCATTGACATATGCCCCACATCCCAGTGCCCTCCTAGTTTCTAAATTTCAAGGCTTAAATTTCTTCATCTCTAGAGTCTAATTAAACAAATTGGACTGATGGACTAAAAAGTAATAGGTAATTAAGGGTAAAGAACACTACATCAAAGAACATGAAGCAAATGGTTTGGACACAGTTTCAATTTAGGTGTTCAGGTAATAGCTTTTCTGTTCTGTGTGGTTTGGGAGTCTCCTGCAGAACTGTCAAAGGAGGTTACCTAACTGGTTTTGCTATCACAGCTTGTCACTGACTTATAGTTCATATAACAATTTGGAGAAAAGAACAGAAATTTAAAGGAGCCATTTGAACACCCGGGCACTATGCTGAGTGCCAGACCCCTTCACCTCAAAACCATGGCAAGTGACTTAATGAGACACTCAGAAAGTTTGCTATGTGTCCCTGCAGCTTGAAGGACACCAGATACTGATGTCTGCCTTATGTTTTAGAAATCTAATGGCTGGAAAAATATGACTGCTTAGTTGTTTTGACAGCAGAGAGAATTTTGTTAGTCTAAAGCTTGTCACCACAAAAGAGGCTTTTTTCCTTCATAAGGGCCATATATGTGAAATACAGAGTTGAATTCTTATTTTCTCAGTAAGATGGCTGGAGGGCTGTCTTGAGAAACTAAAAACCCCAGGAAAAATATAGAAGTACTACCAAATAAATAGTATCTGAGAAAGTATGTGGCAAATATCTCTGTGGAATAGATGTGCAATTGCATGGATGAAGGAAACTTCAAATGACTTTTTTTTGAAGTCATTTGGCTTCAAATGATTTTTCCACAAGGGAAGCAGCCACACTGAGCACATCTCAGCTGAGATAGCAACAGTGAAGCTCAGATAGAATATGGCAAGAAAGTACCTTATTCTGAACATGCCTCCTTTTGACTTTCTTTCCTGTGGCACTCCCTTCTCTAGCAGCTTGCCCTTCATCTCATATGTTGTAGGAAATTTTTACCTGAGGTCCCTTGGAAAATCCTGAGAGCTTATAGATGGGCCATAAATGCCCTGGTTAAGAGACTCTGTTATACATCATCATAACATCTTTAATAAGAGATGCTTATCATGTTCTTGCTTTTCTCTGTTCCTCAACTGTCCTTATTTTGGCAGAATCAAGATGTTAAGACAAGTCGAGGAAGAAAGGGGAGAAGACAAATCTTGAATATACCTTCCTTCTCTCCATCTGAACAAACAGCAGGTTGGATAGGATTTGTGACTTGTTATCGTACTGAATGGAGCATTTTAATTACTGAACCACCAAGCTGTGTTCTGCGACTAAGCAACAGAGAGATTTTTATTACTTAAGAGTGTCACGGCGTGTCAAGGCCTACCCTTGCTTTCATGCATGGTGGGAGCAAATAGAAGAAACCACCTGAATTTGTTTTCTGACAGCACTCTTAGTCTCCCTCATTCCGTGTAGAATGTATTGCAATTAGTGATAATTATGCAAAAGTGATCTAATACATTCAAATCTTGAAATTGGAAAATCTTGAATTTTCCAACACTCAAATTAAGCATTGAATTAGAATAGTCATTTTGAATTATTCTTGCCACATAATAGTGGCGAAGAAATTCTTCGATTAGCCAGTGTGTCCTTAGGTTTCTTTTGGTAACATCCTTACAGCATATTGAACTCAAGAGATGAATTGTCCATTTAAGATTCATTTAAAGATGTCAGGCAGCACAGTAATTTAGTACTCATCCCACCCCTTGGCCAGCTGTGACTTGGCACCAAATATCAAGCTGGATGACACAGGTTTTTATTTGTTTGAGTTTCCAATTTGGCTTCTACATGTTTCATGGGCGTGGATAATAACTTTTCAAGAGCTCTGATCTCCTCAGAGGATGTATACAAGACTAATTGAATTTCTAAAAAAAAAAAAAAAGAAATCAACTGTATCACAAACATTTCTGATTCATTCTGCATGTTCCTTTTATTTATAAATACTATTAGACATAACAAATTGTTGCCATTGACTACTCTTACTCATGTCCTAATCAGTAATATTGAACACTAATCAAGATGCTATTTTTCATTATATTGTTAGCAATCAATTTTGGAGTCATGCTAGACTTGGAAAGCAGAAAATAAAAAATAAAAATAACAGTTTCTTAAAGAGAACATGTTCATACTATGCTATATATGTTATGATGACATAGCTAATATTTTCACTTTGTAAGTGACTTGTGGGGAAACTATATAGTAAAATAATAATAATAATAATAATAATAATAATAATAAAGTAAATGAGTGGGGCCTGGAGAGATAGCATGGAGGTGGAGGTAAGGCGTTTACCTTTCATGCAAAAGGTCATCAGTTCGAATCCCGGTGCCCCATATGGTCCCCCGTGCCTGCCAGGAGCAATTTCTGAGCATGGAGCCAGGAGTAACCCCTGAGCACTGCCGGGTGTGACACAAAACCAAAAAAAATAAATAAATAAATAAAGTAAATGAGTAACAGAGGTAGTCAGTTATAGAGTGGCCTAACAAGACTTATGAAAAACAGAGTCATTGTGCATCTCTTGATATACTTTCTATTTAACCAACACCTAATGAATGACTTGACAGAAGTTAGAAAAAGATATAACAACAACTACACTGACAACTATCATAATAATGTGAATGAATGAGGGAAGTAGAAAGCCTGTCTCGAGTACAGGCGGGAGTGGGGTGGGCAGGAGGGAGATTTGGGGTATCGGTGATGGGAATGTTGCACTGGTGAATGGGGGTGTCCTTTACATGACTGAAATCTAATCACAATCTATTTGTAATCAAGATGTTTAAATAAAGATATAAAAA
>PVKC010023499.1:0-17190 GCA_004027635.1 Crocidura indochinensis
AAAAAAAAAAAAAAAAAAAAAAAAAGAAAAAGAAACAAAGCACCCAAAATCCACACTTTATTTCAATAATTCAACTCTCCATCTTCTATATATGGACAAGCTTTAGATTATCTAATTAGCTGTGGGGGCCTAAATAAATTACATAGTATTAGGCTTCTACTTCTTACATGTGAAAAAAATTGGCTGGATCATTTAACTTCTATATTTTTCCCAACTCTTAAATGCTATATGGCACTCCTGATAAGATCCATATAGAGAATCCTGTTTTCCAAAGAGGTCGACATTCTTGTTGTTGTTGTTGTTGTTGAACCCTGTCAAGTTTGCTAAAACCACATAGAATTATTTGATTGTTCCCACCAGAGCTCAATCTTATGTCATCAAATTCAACTTCTTTGTAGCTAATGAAACTAATGCTTAGGAAAAAATGGATTTATTCATGTCATAGATCATTAGAAGATTATCTACACAGTGCCACAACTTTGCATTTCATAAAGGATCTGAGTATAAAATCTAATGTGGGTTTTTGAGAATGAAAATGCAGAATCAAGCAGAAAGACAAAAACATTAACCCTAAAAGTGTTAATTCAGAGATTGATGATCAGAACCAAGGAAATTAACTTCAATTTAGACATTAATGCTCAACACTAAAGGCAGAAAGTACACACCCACCTGGGAGGAGGTTTTCCTTTGGCCTCACACTGGATTACAATATTCTCCCGAGGGTCAATAATGTAATCTTTTGGTGACTGTTGAGTGATGGTTGGAGGTTGTACCACTTAATTGCAGAAAGAAGAACAATGTCAAGAAATAAATCATTAATATAATAACAGTTTTGTTTTCATGTCCACTTCCTTTCCCTAAATAAAATGCATTTCAAATGTTTTTGGTAATTTTTACTGTGGCAGCAAAACCTCCATTGATTTTCTTTTTTGTCAAGGCATACATTTCTTTCGATATTTGTATAGGTAATTACAAAATCTAATTTCTAGACTGAAAAAGTTCAGCAAACTTATTGCCACTACAAGCTTAGTATTAAGAAAGCATCTTTTCTGATGTAACAATGAGAAATTCCTGATTCCTCTGACTCAAAGAATGCCTTGCACAAAAATATCCTGAGGTAAGCCTCCTACTTTTAAAGAAGAGTGATTTGTAGCTCATGAATGTGCTCATGTACTATTATGTGCCAGGAAAGAATAAATTTGAAAAGTGCATTCTAAAAAGATGGTCAGGAGACTTGACATACATTATTAGTTATAGCCATGTAATGGATATATGGATATATAAGGAAGTGGGTAGGAATAAAGATAAAAGATATGTAAAAGATAAGAGGAACTGGAAAGTTTTCATGTCACAGAAGATAATATTTTCATTTCATCCTCCAGAGTATGATCTGATTGCTTACTATAAAGTATAGGGAGAAACTGCTCTGACCCAGAACAATTCAATTTGAAGAAATTGGATTAGATTTTGGGTTTTGGCTAAGTTTCAGTCACTTTAAGATCATTATATTCCTCTTCCTTGAAATCAGAATGAATGGGTCTATGAAAAGAATCTGTTCCCAGGCTTTCTTCTGTTTAGGGCAGAGAGAGTTGTGCATAGAAACCACTGGTTCCTAACTAGTGACAATTTGCCCTATCCTCTGGGGGGTATTTGATCCTTTCTGGAGGAAATCTAATTGTTACTTCTAAGGAGCAGAGTTATGCTGGCATTTGGTGTGTAGAAACTACTAACCGTCTTACAATGTTCAAGGCAGCCCTCTGGAGCAAACACTTATGCAGACTAAATGCCAGTAATGCTGAGACTGAAACATTGGTCTGGACAAATGGGACTTCTGGAGTTTCTCCTACAGTAGTCCATTTCACTTTCCTCTGCACCGTGAACAATGCTAGTGCCTCCCCTCTTTTGACTCTTCATTTCCTACCATGTGTTTAATACTCTGGATCATAAGTGCTTCATTCTCTTCATCTTCCTTTTCCTCTCAATTCTCGTGCTTTCTTTGCAAAATCTTTTACACCTGTTGACCAAAAATTTCTCAAAACTTAATAACTACCCCCCTCAATTCTTTCTTACTTTACTGTGGTTAAGTGTTGTCAGGTCTGAATACTGCTTCCATGCCCAATGCTTTGTAAATCTGCAAGCATGGTTCTGCTCTTTTGTCTGGTCTCTAGTTTGTTTTTTGTTTGTTTTTGTTTTTGTTTTTAGGCCACACCCAATGATGCTCAGGAGTTACTCCTGGGTATGTGCTCAAAAATGTCTCCTAGTTTTGGGGGACCATATGGGATGCTGGGGATCAAACCCAGATCCATCTGGGTCAACCACATGTAAGGCAAACACCCTACCACTGCACTATTGTTCTGGTCCTTGGTCTCTAGTTTTAATGCTATCCACCAGGTATCTTTTATTAAATATACAAGTAACATCTACATCAAAAATGCACTGTGTCAAGTAGACCATAAGGAACAGTATCAATTTTCCTCTCTTACATAGTTTCAATTGATAAAGTCTACAAATACCCTCCTTGTCTGTCCCATTGCTGGAGTGGTTTATTTATTTATTTTTGGGTCACACCCGGCAGTGCTCAAGGGTTACTCCTGGCTCTACGTTCAGAAATCACTCCTGGCAGACTGGGGGCGGGGAGGGACGTATGGGATGCAGGGATTTGAACCACCGTCCTTCTGCATGCAAGGCAAATGACTTACCTCCATGCTATCTCTCCGCCCCGAGGGACTGAAGTTTAGTCTAAAGTTTAAGAACCACTTCATTTGCTTATAGTCAACTGTAAAAATTTAAGCCAGTTTCTTTTCCTTTGTTTTTGGAGGGTGAGAGGAGCCACACCCAGTGTTGCTCAGGGGTTATTCCTGACTACACTCCGAAATCACTGAAATCAGCCAGGCAGGCTCAGGAACCAAATGAGATGCTGGGGATTGAACCCAAGTTGGCGGTCTGCAAGGCAAATGCCCTACCCTCCGTGCTATCGCTCTAGCCTAAGGCCACTTCCTTAAAGTCTGTCTTAAAGTTTCCTTAGAAAGAAAAATAGAATTTAAGAGTAATATCTAGGGTCAGGAATATAGCTCAAAGATAAAGCATTTATCCTTCATATATGAAAACTTGGGCTTAAATCCAGGCAAAAAAACAGTTGTTAAAATGAGCGATATGTAGTGTTTATCTCCTAGAGTTGGTGAGAGGATAAAATTAATCATGTAAATCATTAGTACATGCCAATGCTTATAATTGTGTTAGCTATTTTCAAATTACTATCATAATTACTTTTTTTTAAACAAACCTCACCTATTACTGCATTTTTTATTTGTTTGTTTTTGTTTTTGGGTCACACCTGGCAATGCTCAGGGGTTACTCCTGGCTCTATGCTCAAAATCGCTTTTGGCAGGCTCAGGGGACCATATGGGATGCCGGGATTCAAACCACCGTCCTTCTGCATGCAAGGCAAACACCCTAACTCCATGCTATCTGTCTGGCCCCAATGAGTGACTTTTTTGTAGGTTCTAGGAATACCACACTTAGTGTAATGAGAAGTGTACAATTCTATATCCAGGGAATGTTGAACAGAGGTGGTAGGTGAGAGAATTCTTAGGAGTGACACAGTATAAAGTTTTGCATTGCAATTGACAGGTGAAAATATGGTAGGTTCAGAAAAAGAATAGTCATGTTTCTGCATTAGAACAACTTAGATGCTTTTTCCTAATAATCAGAATCTACCACATGGAAGTTCTTCACACAGTGCTTGTTCACCTTGTCACTAACAAGTAATAAAGGGAAGAGAATTTGTATGGTTAATTTGCAATTTGTAAATTATAATTTTCTGGTCAATCTAACACCAAAGGCCCTTTAAAATGTCTAAAAATTATTTTTTAGATAGATGAGAGATATTGCCCAATAGGGCAGAAATTTTTGCTGAGAGTAAGCCAGCTGTCATGTAAGCATTGTTCCTTATCCATCTTTTGCATTTTCCAAGGCAATACTCAATAATAGTATATAACTGCAAATCTGGGTAAAGTATTTGTATAGATCTGCTTCCTTTATACCAACAAATAAGTTGCCTTCATTCCAGCAAGTATTTAATAATATTTAGAAATGGACAGTCATTTTTTTCTACATTTGGTGAATTTTCTCATTGAGTTACATCAGATATGAATAAAGCTTAGGTGTTAGTAGCACAAAATATTGGTAAAAGAAAAAGAGTAATACCTGAGTCATAAGAAATCATGCACAGAATAAACGTGCTCCTTGCTTTTTAAATGCAATGTTTAGTCATAGTAAATACACATGCTTAAATAGATTAGTCACAAAACATAAACTTCTGTCTTTAATTCACAGTATTAATTCAAAAACAAAGACAAGGTCAAAGTTTCACACTGCCTACTAATTACCAAAAGACACTTACAGCCTTCAAGAAGTTTTGCTTTTTCCCCAGCAATATCAGCAAATGAGTGGGCAAACAGGATTAAAGAAAACCAGATGTTAGTAATAAGAACATTAGAACTCTTAAGATAAAAGGGGCATCTTTGTCTATTCAATTTGACTTTAAAAATATAGCGAAGATTGAAATAGTGACGTTGCAAAAAATAAAAAAGATCTCTCCAAGGGAAAAAAAAAACTCCTATGAATGGTTTTGTTTATTCCTGCAGCACCTAACCCACACCAACATAGGAAAAAGAAAAGAAATGTTATAGAAATAATGTGATCCTTCCAGGAACAGGAATGGTTATTTCCATTCAATGAGTGTATGCTGGGCAAGTAACTAAATTTGATTTAAAAAAAAAAAGCTGAAATCTACAATTAATCTGAGTTGTCAGACTGTATAGTGTCAGATCCTATTAATTCAGACATCACTGAGTACCTGATAAAAACACAGAAGAGGAAATGGCTACAACAGCTCGCTACCTTCCATCCAATTCACGTCTAATACTAATTTTAGGCTTTTATATTCCTATGGTTAATTCTTAAGCCAGTAATTGAACTTTTCAGTCTGTTAGCGTATTTCTGTTTCAAAATTTCTTAATCACTCAGGAATACAAGTTCTTATACCAAGGAGTACCTCATTGTATAAAGACTAAAAAGAATGGGGGCAAAAGAGACAGGGAAGCAATTACATTGACATACAATTCAAATGACTCTACAGTGCTGCCTGCCATTACTACTTGTAAAGGTTAATGCAGGAGCAACTGAGTTACCCATGACTTTCTTTTCATCCTCAATATGCCTCTTCTCCATTAGCAGCGATAATTGAGTTAGCCATAGGTGACTATTTCCCTGTGATGGTTAGACAGAGTGGTTCAATTAAGGGGGATATACTTAACAGGAAACAGAACAAAAGCAAGTGCTTTTTTTCCTCTGTATATCTGTTAAGGCATTCCTACTTCATTGGGTTTAAGCATTTTTTTTTCCTAAATTGAAAGTAAGGTCATGAGTGAGTTATCTTTTTATTTATTTTTACTTATTTATTTGTTATTTTTGATCCACACCTATTGATGCTCAGGCTTTACTCCTGACTATGCGCTCAGAAATTGCTTCTGGATGGGGGGACCATATGGAACTCCGGAGTATCGGACCTCGGTCCATCCTAGGCTAGTGCTTGAAAAGCAGATGCCTTACAGCTTGTGCTACTGCTCTGGCTCCATGAGTTATCTTTTTAAAATAAAAAAATTGTTTTTTATATTGTACTTTGGATTATAAATGCAAAGCATTATATATATGCACAAACTATGGGACAAACTACCTCTCTTCACGTTTTCCCACTGGCAAGTGGAAACTTTTGGTAAAAAAAAAAAAGTGCCATCCCAACAAGGAATTGCCAGCTGGGGAAAGTGCTGTCTTCCTTGCATTTTGGAAAGCCTGCCAAACAGATGTTCTTTTCAAGAGGCTAATGGATTTCAAGAGGTTAGGCAGATTAGGAATAAAGAATAAATCAATTCTGAAGTACAGTAATTGTCCAGATTTGAAATTATGCTTTCCAGAACAGAAGTGACCAGTTGAAATGTAGCATTATCTATACATTCTACAAGCATGTTACCCAGACAAATTCTTTTCTCATGGGAAAACAATGGGCTAACACACCTGCTGTTACTTGCTTCATTTTAAATAAAATCTTGTAGATGTTTTGCTTTATTCTTAAAAATTTACACCTTGACCTTTGCTTGTGCTTTTGAAATTAAAACAAAACAAATCACACCTTTCAGTAAACTCTACATAAGATACATTTCCTAGATTTTCTAGATTTAGTCTCATATTTAAAGTTAAGCTTTAAAAATTGAAAGTGAAAATGCCTGGTCACACTGAAGAAAAAAATATTTTGAGTACTTCAGGAAATACAGAGGTATATGAGGTCAACTGAGAAACCATTCTCCAGTCATTTCCAGAGCATTCTCAGCATAGGAAGAAGAGACAGGACTGGGGAAGACCCTATAATAGTTTTCCAATGATTCCTTTATATTGCTGAACTCCTTCCATAAGAAGTCACTTGTTGAAGGTTCAGAACAAACCAGAAGTTACGCCTTCTCATACTATTCCTCCTGATGGCACATAAAAGTCACCTGACGAGGGAAAAATGATAGGAAAGAAACAGTGTCTGTGATCATTCAATGGTCATTTCTATAGTGTGATTCATTATAAACACCAGGTGCTGAAAGTATAAGCCAAATTAATTTTAATTAGCTCCTGAGTATCACACAGACATCTTCCACTCATACAGTTCAGAGTAATGGTAAATGCCTGGGAGGGTTGATTCCTGGGTCTAAGAGCTTTAAAATGTTAATACTTACGATCAAGAGGTACTTCCAGTGCACTAATCATCTGGCACAGAAAGAGAATCAGGGGCACTCTGCCTGCAGATAAGCACTTCTTTTTCGGCATTATTTTAAGCTGCATTAGCTTAACTCCTGCTGAGACTCACCAACCGAATTTCTTTTCTTCTTTCACAAAAGCTTTGTGTGCAACGTTTAAATAATTTTCACGCAGCGAGCTGAAAAGGGAGAGGATGAGAATTATAGTGTATTAAAAAAAGGAAATGAAGAATTGAAGTACACAGCACAGAAAAAAAAATCAGTCCTGTATTATAAATGAACACAAGATGGAAGTGGACTTTTAAATTTAACTCAAGACTAGAATAATCATTTATTTATAAAACAGCTAAAATAAGGTCAAAATTATTTGCAATAGTGTCAAGCAAAAATCTCCTGTCTTGCCATCCTTATGGTCTTTCCATTTTAAATAGCTGCATTTATATCAATGTCCACAAAGTTACCATTGATTTTTTTTTAACAGATCAGGAAAGTTTAGCTTCTAAATCAAACAGAAAATGTGATTTTAGTAGAGAGTTCTAATGGTTTCTTCACCATAGACATTATGTCTGTAAAAGTCTAGGTAGGGTACTGTTGCAAATTTGCATCAAACAAAACACTGATTAATCAATGAGCCACCTTCCTTTCCAGAAGCCCTGAAATTAAGATTTTTTTCCAACCAGTCATCCTGCTGAATAATATTAAGTAACTTATTTTCTAAAGGACATTCAAAAATTAGGAGATCTACCAAATTACATTGAATATATCCTTAAAGAGGTATTTCAAAAATCTCAATGATCTGTCCTCAATGTATTATGTTAACATTATTTTCTATTTCCCTATACCTTTTTGTATGCTTATTTTTTCCCTATACCTTTTTGTATGCTTATTTTTTTCTGCATCATTTTCTATACCTTCACATTTTTTAAATCCATTTGCCTTTGTTTATTCTGTTTTTCTGGAAATGACTTCTTCACAGCATTTCCTTAGCAAAATCCAACTTACTTCCTTATAGGTCAGTTAACATTATAGTAATAATCACCCAAACTAGAAGTCATTTCATCTCTTAAGAATTTCTGAAATTCTATGGAATACTATACAGCTGTTAGGAAAAAAAATTAAGTCATGAAATTTGCTTATACATGGATGAATATGGAGAGTAGTCTGCTGAGAAAAGTTAGTCAGAGGGAGAATAGACATAGAATAATCTCACTCATATATATCTATATCTATATCTATATATATCTATATATATTATATATATATAAAGGACAATAGAGACAAGAATCAGGAGGGCTGGTCCTTGGTAGGAAGCTTGCCACAAAGAGCAGGGGAGTACAGTTAGGGCAGGAAAGGACCAGTATGACAATGATTGTTGGAAATGATCACTCTGGATAAGAACTGGGTGCTGAAAGGATGTAAAGTGATATACATGATACCCCTTCAGTAACAATATTGCAAACCACAGTATCTAAAAGGGAGGAAAAAAGACTGAGGAGGGATTAATGAACTAAGTGACATCATCTTTACCATGAGAATCTGGTAGCTATAGAGAGAGGGTGGAGAGAGGAGAGAGAAAAAGGGAGTGAGAGAGGAACAGAGAAAGAGATACAGAGAGAGAGAGAGAGAGAGAAAGAGAGAAGAAAAATGCCATAGAGGCAAGCAGGGGAGAGGGAAGAAGGGCAACTGGGGACATTGGTAGTGGGAAATGGACACTGGTGAATGAAGAGATGAATACTAGGCATTGTATGACTGAAAATCAATCATAAAAATTTTTATAACTGTATATCATGGTGATTTAATTAAAATATTAGAGAAAAGAAAAAAAATTGGAATTCCTTGTTTTAATCATCATGTGTATATTGCACATTTAAGATACTTTGGGGGTGTGTGTGCATGCTTTCTTTCTTTGGAAATATTTATTTTCAATCTTTGTTTCTTTCCATGCCAGCTATGGTGGTCACCATTATAAGAGTGCACGAACACACAGGGGCCGGAGTGATAGAACAATGGTAGGGTGTCTGCCTTGCAAGTGGATGACCCAGGATGGACCTGAGTTTAATCCCAGTATCCTGGTCTCCAGAGCCTGCCAGGGTGATTTTTGAGTGTAGAGCCAGGAGTAACCTCTGAGTGTCACTGGATGTGGCCCAAAAACCAAAACCAAAAAGGAAAAAAAAAAGATTGCATGAACACAGAGAAGACAGAAATGACAGGTTTGATCATGTTTTCCTTCTAATGGAGAAAGGTAAGGTAGATCAAGGATTTACCAAGACGACAGGAGGAATACTATTATTACAAACTTAAATACTTCCACAGTGTCAGGCCTGAATAATTTCTCCAATTGTTATAATTTATCTAACTATATATATATATATATATATATATATAGGGTTTTTGGGTCACACCGGCAGTGCTCAGGGGTTACTCCTGGCTCCATGCTCAGAAATTGCTCCTGGCAGGCACGGGGGACCATATGGGGCACCGGGATTCGAACCAATGACCTTTTGCATGAAAGGCAAATGCCTTACCTCCATGCTATCTCCCAGGCCCCTAACTATATATTTTTATAATGTCAGTAATTCTCACTAAACTGAGACTCTCCTCAAGGAAGGGGCTTGCATCTTTCCCATTCCCCATTGAGGTGCAGAACTTCTTCCAGTGCCTAGAATAAGTATGCGGGGCAAATAAGTATATAAATAAATAAAATAAAATAAAAATAAAACAAAAAACAAAAAAGAAAAAGAAAAAAGAACCAAAGATTTCAAACCTTTAAAGATAAAGTTGTATTTGGATCAGCAGGTTATCAATGGTCTCCCTAGGGCTCTATTGATATTTTTGGTTTGAAAAGAAAACTCTTGTTAATGTGATCATGTATTTTGCTACTCTTAAATGAGTTCTGTTATGACTTTGATTAAAATTGTAGTAAGACAATTACTGCTAAGCAAATATGTGGGGCTGGAGATATAGCTCAGTGGATAGAATGACATTTGTCTTGCATGTGGCATCAGAGTGATCCCTGAGGACAGAATCAGGACTAAGAACCAGGAGTAAGCATCACTGGGTCTAAAACAAACAAACAAACAAAAACAAAATAAAAACATAACATATATAAATGAAAAATTTTGCATAAAATATCTGTAAATAGGGGCCGGGCGGTGGCGCTGGAGGCAAGGTGCCTGCGCTAACCTAGGACGGACCGCGGTTCGATCCCCCGGTTCCCCATATGGTCCCCCGTGCCTGCCAGGAGCGACTTCTGAGCAAATAGCCAGGAGTAACCCCTGAGCGTCACCGGGTGTGCCCCCCCCAAAAAAAACCAAAAAATATCTGTAAATACATATCATAAATATATTGTTTTACAAATAAAGCATCCACACTAAGAAGTGTGACTTCTTACGCTTGTGAGAATGTGTAAACTTCTCACATTTTATAATATATAAACCACCATACCCATTAAGTACTGAGCATCAGGTATATGAGAAGATACGCAATTTTTTCAGTCAAAAATGTAAATGTCCTTCTGTAAGCAAAAAGTATATCTTTATCACTTAATCAAACTTGGTTAGGGTCTTTCATGATTTCTCTATTTGCTAATTTTGAATTTATAAGGAAGATTCAGAAAAAATAAAAATAAATGGCATATACTATTTTAAAATATGTTGAGAAAGACAGCAGTTAAATGTGAGGAAAAAAAGTGGTCTATTCCCCTGCTGTATATATTAACTTTCTTGAATTTAAGTGCCTGGGTTTCTAAATGGTTATTATAAGAACTAATATATTTTCTAAAATGTATTCTAACGTATATAAATATATCAAAAGTTGTACTAATAATCTTAAACACATTTTCTGTTAAAATGTCTAAATTTGTTATTGATTTTGCCCAATACCTTAAATCATTTATCCCAAGAACAGAAAAAAATCATTAGATAACTTCATACAGTAGAAAGCATTCAATCTACTTACTTCTTTCAGAAGTATAGAACAAATTATGCTAAATTAATTAGTTTCTAATACACAAGATTAAAAATTTATGAAAATCTAAGAAAGAGCTCACTTATAGTGACATGAGCAAATTCTCAAAATAAACCAGGACACACACACACTCTCTCTCTCTCTCTCTCTCTCTCTCTCTCTCTCTCAGATGACTTTAAACTAATTGCAACATCAGAAACACATCTAAAAAAGTCCACTTTTAAAAGTTGGCAAGTTGGCAGTTTATGCTCTGGTACTTCTAAAGATGCCTTGGTACTCCTAAGCTATGAAAAAAAAAAAAACTATGAAGTTTAAAGCAAACAACCCAGCTTTCACTTAGAAGGTTACAATACCAATTCATTTTTATTTAATATTTTTGTGATTCCTTTTGTCAAAATAAAGATTATTATATTAAAGTAAAGATAATAATAAAAATGTTATCAAAAATATATTTTTGGGGTCATGCCCAGTAGTACGCAGAGTTTACTCCTAGTTCAGAGCTTAGGGATCATTTCTGGTGGGACTCTGAGGATTATTTGGGGTTCTGGGAATCAAACCCAGGTTGGAAATAAACAAGACAAGTGCCCTACCTGCTGGCCCCTATTGTTAGCAATTTTTTTGTTTTGTTTGTTTTTGTTTTTGGGTCACACCCGGCAGTGCTCAGGGGTTACTCCTGGCTCAAAGCTCAGAAATTGCTCCTGGCAGGCACAGGGGACCATATGGGGCACCGGGATTCGAACCAATGACCTTTTGCATGAAAGGCAAACGCCTTACCTCCATGCTATCTCCCGGGCCCCGTATTGTTAGCAATTTTTAAGCACTTCTATAGAATTGTATATGCAAAAGATGACATATATATAACAATGGCGTTTTGGGGTTATGCTCAATGGGACACAAAGCTTACTCTTGACTCCAAACACTGGGATCAATCCCAGTACTCTGTTGACCACTAATTATGGTATTGGGATTGAATTGGGGGTGACTTCATGCAAAATAAACACCTTACCTATTCTACTGTCTATCTACATCATAAAACCATAAAATTTTAAGGACTTCTTGGATTCAGCATAGGTGTTGTTGCTGTTTGCATTTTGGTTCTGCACTCTGGGGGAGGGGTTCTGGGGAATATATGTGATGACAGAAATCAAACTCAGATCTACCACATGCAAGGCAAGCACTCTACTCACTGTATTATGACTTCCTTACCCAGAAACATTTTAAGTCCTTCTTGTTACTGAAGTAAGCATTAAGAAAAAACAGTATCTTTCAATGGTCTTTGGACATTGGTTTTTTTCATACTTCCTTAATTCAGTACAGCAATTACAAGTACTGCAATTATAAGAAAGTAAGTGGGGCAATGTGAAACAATGGTATAGTGAACTCTAAGACAAAGGGTTAAGTAGGGCTAACAATAGCCCCTATATGATGTGTGAGACTAAAAGTGACTAACCAAGGACAGCTCCAACTCCTCTTTTGTCCAGTTAGTTATCTGATGACAATTATAAGGACTGGATAATTGAGTGAGAGAACTAACTGGAAAAGGAAGCCTGGTTAAAGTGGGGGAGAAGAATTGTGTTACTCAAAGGGTAGCCTTTCTCATTCCCAAATCCAAATTCAGTCACAGTAAATAGAGCAAAGAAGAGACTTTTCCACTCAGAATACTTGCCATGCTCAAAGTTTGTCTTTCTGCATTGATTTCATCTTCCTGATCAAGTCTCCAAGAAATGAGTGTGGGAGGCTGACTAAAATCAATAGTCACAGTCACACAGAGTTTGAGAGATGACTCAGCAGAGAAGGCTGAAGAGTAACCAGGAAGTTACAACAAGTTCCTTTCCCATGGAGAGAGCAAGTATGAGGCAGAAAGAGAAAGTGAGTCCACAATTTTGAGCAGAAAGAAAAGGTCAGTGCCTACACAAGGCAGCAAGGGAAATCATGAGTAGATAGAGGAAATGAGCTGTCCAGAGCAAAATGAGGCCAGTTCTGAAATTCTCGTTATCTCAAACAATGTTAAATTCTTTTGCATTTATCAGGAAGTGTTTGAGCTGAAATATCTTTATGACTTTCTCCCATCTTGCATAATTCCACAATAGTTGCCTTAAGGTGGTAAGAACAACTCCTCCAGCATCCACTCTCTTTATTATACTTCTCTCATGAGGACTTTGGGCTTCCCATAAGACATGCTTTGGCCAAAGGTTATTTAGTAAAAGACATTCCAATAAAGTTGTGATGAGCATTTGCATCCTGAAATTTATCCTCTTGGATTATTCTCTCTGGGAAATTTAAGATAGATTAATGAATATTGAGAAGGTCTGGGAAAAGAAACAGAGATGAAAGATCATCTTAGAATTTCTACTCCCAGTTTGTGCTCCCAGTTGAAAGCAGCTGAGAAAGTGACCTACTGAATTACATGCAACAGCAGAACCAAGTGGCAACATAAGAAACAGAAGATAGATAAAGGCTATCAAATTCTTAGAATTATAAAAAATAATAAATCATTATCGTTCCAAACCTTAAATTGGGTGGTGATTTATTATAAAGCAATAGACTTTTGAAACAATGAAGACAAATGGGGATTGGCTAATTCTTGCAACCGGAAAAACCATTAATATGAACTTAAGAGAACTGATAATTTAAATACATAGATTTTCTCACAAGATCATAAATTTTACTACAGTAATTAAAAATGAGGCCCCAGAGTATAAAGAAGGAAAGAAATTGAGTGGAAGAGGAAAAAACACAAATATGAAAGGATGGGGGTCAGAGACCAAGCAGTCTCAGGTGCATTGGTAGTGTTAAAAAAGACAGCACTGGGCTGGAGAGATAGCATGGAGATGGGGCATTTGCCTTGTATGCAGGACAGTGGTTTGAACCTCGGCATCCCATATGGTCCCCTGAGCCTGCCAGGAGCAATTTCTGAGCATAGAACCAGGAGTAACTCCTGAGCACTGCTGGGTGTAACCCAAAAACTAAAAAAAAAAAAAAAAAAGACAGCACTAAATATCTATGCCAAAGGCAACAACAATGGAATCAAGAGACCCAAACTTTAACAATCGAAACTTATAATGAGCCTGTTAGATGGCAAATATACTGGAGGATAGAAGGGTGGTATGGGATGCAATGATGGGACATTGGTGGAGGGAGGTCAATACTGTGGTGGGATTGGTCCTGATTCATTACATGTCTGAAATACAACAACAAAGGACTTTAGAAATCACAATTTTCAGTAAAATAAAAATTAAAAGTTAAGAAAAATCTTAAAAAAATAAAAAAGATCTGGTACTATAGATTTTCCTTCTAAAATGGCATGCTTTCATTTTCTCCAAATTTCTTAGATTAAAATTTAGAACAGGGGCCAGGCGGTGGTGCTGGAGGTAAGGTGCCTTCCTTGCCTGCGCTAGCCTAGGACGGACCATGGTTCAATCCCCCGGTTACCCATATGGTCCCCCAAGCCAGGAGCGACTTCTGAGCACATAGCCAAGAGTAACTCATGAGCATCACCGGGTGTGGCCCAGAAACCAAAAAAAAAAAAAAAAATTAGAACAAATAGAAATTGTTTACCACCACATCAGACAAATTTGTTTATGTTTAAATCAAAAGAAAAATTAAGTTACATGACCTAGAGAGATCCTACAATAGGTAGGGTGCTTGCCTTGCATCTAGCCACCAGTTTCAATCCCCAGTATCTCATATGGTCTCTCAAGTCCTGCCAGGAGTGATCTCTGAGCACAGAACCAGGTGTAAACCCTGACCATTGCTAGGTGTAGACTCTCCAAAACTTAGCTATAGAAAACAATGAATCTAAAGTAATTTGCATCTTCCTTCTCCCTCTTCCCATCTGCCTGTTTCTGTGAGTCAGACTAGAATTCTGACAAGATTTTAATCTTGGCTTTAATGTGGACCACTCTCCTACCAAACAGGTAGTAAAATAAAAAGGGAAGAGAAATGAAGAAACCAAAGCATAAATTTTGGCTTACTCTTTCCTTACCAGGTCAACCCCTTAGCTGATTGCTATTTAATTATAAAGTAGAAATAAATTTTGATTTTTAAAAATTAAAATAGGGAACTACATTAAAAGTGAAGTATGAGAGTTGAAAACTTAATTCTGAATATAGATATGAAAGTAAATTCTAAAACATTTGTAGAGTCGTTAAAATAAGCTGTAACACCTGATTATTTAGCAATTATCATTAAAAATTCATAAGGATAAGAAATAAGTTCATAGGGAACAGATTGACAGTACAGGGTAAGGGCCTTGCCTTGCATATAGCAAACTCTGGTTTGATCCCTGGCACCACATAAGATTTCCTGACCCCTGCCAGAAGAGATCCTTGAGCACAGAGTCAAGCTAAGTTCTGAGTGTGTCCCAAATCAAAGCAAAACAAAACAAAGCAAAACAAAAACCCAAATAAATTTATTAAAATATTCAGCAATAAATAAAGGACTATTGGGCCCTGAGAGATAGCTCAGCGGCGTTTGCCTTGCAAGCAGCCGATCCAGGACCAAAGGTGGTTGGTTCAAATCCCGGTGTGCCATATAGTCCCCCGTGCCTGCCAGGAGCTATTTCTGAGCAGATAGCCAAGAGTAACCCCTGAGCACAGCTGGGTGTGGCCCCAAAACCAAAAAATAAAAAAATAAAGGACTATTAGTAATCCAAATGGATTATGCTTTAACCATTTGCAAGTAAACAGCACATGGCAGGATGGTAGACATTTAATAGTAGATTATGGTATTTTTGGAAAGCAAGAAAGGGCAGTCACTTAGAAAAAAATCATTTGCATTTCATAAATATGGAAGTCTAACTCAGGGAGAAAACAGATTACGGTCTTCTTCACTGTTATGATCCTAACACAAGTCTTAGTGTTTAACACAATCCAGCATATATACCTTGCTTAAACTAATAATGTCAGTCAGTGTGGTGACAGAGATTGTGTTCCAGGATAATTCTATCAGGAGATGTTGCTAAATCAACAACATCCCCAGAATTGCTCAGATCATCTGCTTTTTAATTGAACCCCCACCAAATACACATCTTTTGTTCATAACCTGTTGGCCAGAAATAGTTAATGACACAAATTGCCAAGAAGTCGTCGAAATGGCAGGTGCTAAAGTATTTTCAATGAGTACTACTACCTCTACCATGGAAACAATGCTTTATTCACTGGAATTCTGGAGGTGCCTTTTCTGAAGGGAGTTTCACAGAAGTGAGAGTACAGAATGATGGTGGTGAGCGAGGCTAATGACTGCAGTGCTCTCCTCTGCAGCTTCCAGCTACAAGTCTGGGTCACTCTTTCATATAACATGGGCTTCCCTTAAGTATATGCATAGGCATGAGGGTGAAGAGATAAAAGGCCCAGATTTACCAACCCCCAGGGACATCCTTCCTGTGTGTCACAGATTACTCCAGTTTTCAAAGTAACACTTCTGCCAAGGTCTTCAGGTTCTGTGCAGTCACAACAAACAATAAAAATGGAAAATAGAGACGGATAGGGCATGAAGAATTATGTTTTCCACTCACTACAGTGCTGGGGAGGTATATTTTCACATGCAAAATAACTAGAAATTTTTCATTCCAAGCAGAGAGTATTTCCTAGAAAGAACTAATCTCAGTCACTTGCTCATATGCATTCTATCCTATATAAAGGATTTACCAACAAAATAGCAAATCAATGTGTGAAAAATTTAGTTCTTGGTAAATTTAATTTTCTTTAAACAGGTAATGCAAAGACCTGCATTAATTAAGAAAAAGTGATATGTGGTTATTTGCTTCCAAAAGAAATTGTCAGCATTACCCCTGAGTATCCTCCACTAAGCACTTAGAATAATTCCATTTCTAAGAAACTAAATAGTTGTTTCTCAGGACTCCATAGTTTCTAGAAAAACAAAGCACACAAAAGCATGAATGTCAGAAAGAACATTCTTTTATGATGTGGGATTTAATTAGCTCTACTGCCAAAGCTTTAGAATATTTTTACCATGTGTATTAAAACAGTTGGGAAGTGGGGCTGGAGAGATAGCATGGAGGTAGGGCGTTTGCCCTGCATGCAGAAGGATGGTGGTTTGAACCTCGGCATCCCATATGGTCCTCCGAGACTGCCAGGAGACATTTCTGCCTGAGCAATAAACCTGAGTAAACCCCTGAGTGCTGCCAGGTATGGACCCTCCCCTGTACCCCCCATAAAAGTTGAGAAGTATGTTTTCTATGGAGAAGCTTATTCTTTTTTACTACTTCTTGAACAAACTCCATAGCAGGAATATGATCCATTGCCAGGATGTGAGAGAAATGGCAGCTCAAAGAACAAGTAAGGAAACAGCACCAGAAAGAAAATATTGTTGGTACAAAGGTTCAGATCCTTAGAAGAGTTGGGACAGAACAGTCTTTAGTTATTTCATTGCTGTTGTTGTTATCAAAATTAGTTTAAAAAAA
>PVKC010023500.1:0-17249 GCA_004027635.1 Crocidura indochinensis
AAAGGAAAGAAAAGAAAAGAAAAGAAAAGAAAAGAAAAGGAGATTTCATTGTGTCCCAGTCTCAGCTATTCATCAACTCAATTTCTCAGCACCTCTAGTTTTCTGCTGTTGATGAGCCACTGGAGGATCCAGATTGTAACATTGGCCTTCCATTTGATTTAGGATGGGTTCTGAGCACTTTAACCAGTGGCCTCAATTAAAAAGGTGAAACCGGGGCTGGAGCAATAACACAGAGGGAGGGCATTTGCCTTGCACACAGCCCCCTGGGTTCATTTCCCCGGCATCCTATATGGTCCCCCAAGCCTGCTAGGAGTTACTTTTGAGCACAGAGCCAGGAGTAACCCCTTAGCACCACCAGGAGTGGCCCCAAAACAAAACAAAAAAGGCGAAACCTCTGAGCTGCTGTGCTGAAAGAACTTGGGCGATAATGTGAAATATCTGAGATAGTGAAATGAGAGGGGGTTGGGCAAGGGATGTTATATTCCACCCTCCATTGCTTATGCAGATTATGCCCACATAGGTTCATTGGAACTGAAATATGTGTGGTAAAACAAAAAAAAAATCCTGTTGATTTTCTGGTCCTATGCACTTTAAAAACCTAGCACTCTGGTGAACAGAAGCTGGAGACAGAATGCCACCTATTCCCTCCAGGCTGTAAGGCTGAGTTGGCTGCAATTCCCAGTTACATGGCCAATATTTTAAAGCAATTACAGATATTTCAGCGACAGAGTCAAACATTCTTTTAAACTTCTGCCCTGAATTTCAAGGATTTGACATTGCATTTTCCTTTTTAAGCTTAGCAGTAAAAGCTATTAATGGATTAGTAGAATCTTCAGAATTTGTACTTCTTTTCTTTGGGGGGGGCACACCCGGTGACGCTCAGGGGTTACTCCTGGCTATTTGCTCAGAAGTCGCTCCTGGCAGGCACGGGGGACCATATGGGGAACCGGGGGATCGAACAGCAGTCCGTCCTAGGTTAGCGCAGGCACTTTATCTCCAGCGCCACCGCCCAGCCCCAGAATTTGTACTTCTGAAACTCTGTTCCCTGATGCGTTTTCATTTACCAGGAATAACATTGGGAAGTAACAAAATTTGAGCTATGTTTACACCTTTTTCAAAAGTATAAATTGTAGGCACAGACACAAGAACTATTATTTCTGCAACATGGTCAGAATCTATAATTCCCATATGAATAAAAATACCTTTTAGTGTCAGGCTGCTCCTTTCCAAAATCAGTCCCATAGTACCCAAGGAAATTGGCCTTGTTATGCCATATCTTGCAAATGCACTGAACTGGTATTATAGTTGAATCTTCAGGTCAGTGTATATCAAGACCATAGCTTCCTAAGGTGTCAGGCTTTAATGAGCTTCTGCTGTGGAGTTCTCTTGGGCTGTCTAATAAGCTGAATTATTGATGAAGAAGTTCCTTGATTTTGTTGGGCCTGGAATTGGTCCCTGACCAAGTTTCCTGAGACAAATTGAATAAATCTTGGCCTCTTGAGGACAGGTGCGCTAGCTGGAGCAGAAAAAGACTGCATCCTGAGGTCTCTACATAAATGTCCCATTTGCCACAGTTAAAGCATTTGTTCTGAAGTTATGGGGTTGCTTTTGGAACCCTTCCCTGGTTGCCAGGGATATAACAAGATGAAAGATAATCTTAGCCCAATGAAATCCCTTGCCACACCTCAGGCAAGGTCCAGGTGATCTCCTCAGGCAAAAGCCACCATTTCTATTAACGGGCTAGTGTATCCAATCTGGTTCCCTGTAGTTTGCATCTGAATAGCATATAATGATAAAGATGTGGCAGCAAGGGTTTGGGGGGATAATTATAAGTTCCAACATTTCTACAAGCATGTAGAAATCCTAAGACATCTTCTTTCTCCCTAATGGGATATAATATAGCCTGACAAATTTCAATGGCATTGTCAAAGGCTAAAGTTGTCATCAGGAGTTGTTGAGCTACCATATCCTTAATTTGTCTCCAAATAGCTTCTATCAATTTCCCCAGAAAATGCTTATGGTTCTGTAGCTCCCTGAAAAATCTTTGTATAACTACTCTTAGATTTAGTATTTGAGTCAATTTTTCCCAAACCTTCATGCAAGTTCTCTGACAAGTCCCAAAACAGCACAGAGTTATTTTGACTGCTCGTTTGTTTCTGAGAACACCCCTTCTCCTCATAAACAAAGCATAAAACATTGGGACTCCTGTAACTATCCTTCCAGGGTGAGCTAGGCTATTAATCTTACTCTTAGTTCTTTCAGAGAATCACATCTTCCACTGTAAAGGTTGGGAAGCACTCAGGCAGGTCTTAGCCACAATATTAAAGTCCTGATGGGTCAAATACCCACCTTCCCTCCAGCTACCAAGGAATTAAAGAGAGAGAGAGAGAGAGAGAGAGAGAGAGAGAGAGAGAGAAGACTATACTTCGAGCATACTTTCTTAAATTGACCCAGGTATTCCTTTTTTTTTTTTTTTTTGGTTTCTGGGTCACACCCGGTGACACTCAGGGGTTACTCCTGGCTATGCGCTCAGAAGTCGCTCCTGGCTTGGGGGACCATATGGGAAACTGGGGGATCGAACCACGGTTCGTCCTAGGCAAGTGCAGGCAAGGCAGGCACCTTACCTCCAGCGCCACCGCCCGGCCCCTACAGGTCCATTTTCTAATTCAGCGTCTGATTGTTCTGTCATCTTATTTTTGGCATTAATTACATTTAGCAGTCATTTAACAGATGAAGCAGCTAGCAACTCTTCAGGTCTAATGTCAGTGGGGGGATGGCAAAATACCAGCGTTGGGGCTTTTGGCTTGATCATATATGTTTACTGGAAATGTGTTTTTTTCCAGCTTTAGAGGCATTTTAGAAACTATAGAGGTGCTTCAGAAACAGTTCAAAGTCTTTCAGATAACCAAGATGCCCTTCAACAGATGAATGGCTAAAAAAAACTGTGGTACATATACACAATGGAATATTATGCAGCTGTCAGGAGATATGAAGTAATGAAATTTTCCTATACATGGATGTACATAGAATCTATTATGCTGAGTGAAATATATCAGCGGGAGAGAGATAGACGTGAATAGTCTTACTCATCTATGGGTTTTAAGAAAAATAAAAGATGGGGCCGGGCGGTGGCGCTAGAGGTAAGGTGCCTGCCTTGCCTGCGCTAGCCTAGGACGGACCCTGGTTCCGTCCCAGTTTCCCATATGGTCCCCCAAGCCAGGAGCGACTTCTGAGTGCATAGCCAGGAGTAACCCCTGAGTATTATTGGGTGTGGTCCAAAAACCAAAAAGAAAAAGAAAACAAAAAGACATTCTTGCAATAATTTTCTGAGACAAAAAAGAGGAGGGCTGGAAGTTCCAGCTCACTACATGAAGCTCACACAAAAAGTGATGAGTGCTGTTAGAGCAGGGATCTCAAACTCACGGCCCACAGGCCATTTATGGCCCTCCATACAACATTTTGTGGCCCATGGCCGGCCTTCAAATATCGCAGTATTCGCGATTATTCACTTATCGAATAATTGCAATAAAAATCGCATTAGTAAGAAAAAAATCACATTAAACATTCGCATACCCTGAGCAGTTTTGTTCGGGGTATGCAAATGTTTAATGCAATTTTTTGCTATTTTTTTCTTACTAATGCGGTTTTTTTTTTGTTTTGTTTTTTGGGTTTTTTTTAGGGGGGGGTTGGTTTTTGGGCCACACCTGGCAGTGCTCAGGGGTTACACCTGGCTGTCTGCTCAAACAGCTCCTGGCAGGCTCAGGGAACCATATGGGGCACCAGGATTCGAACCAACCATCTTTGGTCCTGGATCGGCTGCTTGCAAGGGAACCGCAGCTGTGCTATCTCTCAGAGCCCACTAATGCGATTTTTTATTGCGAATATTCAGTAAACGAAATCCCTTATGTGGCCCTGCCTCACCCTGACTTTGCCTCCTGCGGCCCCCAGCTAAACTGAGTTTGAGACCCCTATGTTAGAAAATAACTACATTCTGGAGACCAGCTCTTGCCAGGTATAGGGTTTGGGGAGGCCCCATACCGGAGCCCTTCTCCCTAGCCTGGGGAGTGCTGGGATGCTTGGCAGGCCCCAACCCGTTCCCATTGTTTTCCCCTGGACTTCAGGCCTTCCGGACTTCAGGCCTTCCCTGGGCACCAGTCTAGGTGGACTCTATAGGGATCAACAGGCTTTCCCCCTACCTCTCCCTACACTAATTGGAATGAGCTTTGGGAGGAGGGTGGACTCTTCTAGCACTGGTTTATGTTGGGACAGTCACTGGAAATTTTTCTTCTTTGTATTGTGACCTTGACACTGCCCTACAAAGATCATTTCCAAGATTTTACTGTCTCAGTCCCAACCCTTATTTCCCCCAACTTCCCATGTAAGTGCAGCTCATGACATCAAGCTCACCACATAGTGATAAGTGCAGTTAGAGAAATAACTACATTGAAAACTATCATAGCAATGTGAATGAATGAGGGAAAAAGAAAGGTGTGGGTGGGTTGGGGAGTAGGTAGATCTGGGAAATTAGTGGTGGGAATACTGCACTGGTGAAGGGAGGTGTTCTTTACATGACTATAATCATACAACTACAATTATATTTGTAACCACGGTGTTTCAATAAAGATAATAAAAATAAAAAAAAGAAAATAACTACATTGATAACTATCCTAGGGGGCTGGAGAGATAGCATGGAGGTAAAGCATTTGCCTTGCATGCAGAAGACCATGATTCAAATCCGGGCATCCCATATGGTCCCCCGAGCCTGCCAGTAGTGGTTTCTGAGTGTAGAGCCAGGAGTAACACCTGAGCACTGCTGAGTGTGACCCAAAAACCCAAAATAAAAAATAGAGAAAAAAAAGTGAAATGAATGAGGGAAGTAGAAAGCCTGTCTAGAGTACAGGCGGGGTTGGGGTGGGGAGGAGGGAGATTTGGGACATTGGTGATTAATGTGGCACTGGTAAAGGGGGCTGTTCTTAACATGACTGAAACCCAACCACAATCATGTTTGTAATCAAGGTGTTTAAATAAAGATATTAATTTAAAAAAAAGAAAGTGTTGCAGAAACATTTGGTGCAGTTTGAGTACTCAGTTTGTATTTTTCACATTTCACAATAATATGAACTATAACAAGGAGAATCACTACCAGAACTACCAATGCATAAATTCTACATCGGTATGTTTTATCTTGACTGTTGGAATAAAGAAGGCATCAATATGTGTGAGAAGAAGCCAGGGTCCCTCAACCAAAAACCAAGCCATTGTCACAACTTAGAGGCAAATAGAAGCTACCGGTAACTCAAAAAATTTACGACCAATGAGCCAGAGAGATAGCATGAAGGTAGGGCATTTTCCTGGCAAGCAGAAGGACAGTGGCTCGAATCCCGGCATCCCATATGGTCACCTGAGCCTGCCAGGAGAGATTTCTGAGTTTAGAGCCAGGAGTAACCCCTGAGCACTGCCGGGTGTGACCCCCCCAAAAAAAATTAAGACCAAAAAATCCACTTAAGCAACCATGAAATTATTCACAGGGAACATAGACATGGGTCTGGAAGCAAATACTAACAATGGAAATAATCCACACAGTTAAGGGGAATAAAACAGGTTCAGGAACTTCCACATGCAAGCCATCCATTTCTATGAAACAGATAATTCAATTGTGAGGAAATTGAAACTGCAGGTCATCTCTCCCTTTTTTTACCTAAATTTATGTAGTCTTAATATAAAACTGATATTCAATTCAGCTATTTGAAAACCAGTACATTTTCAAAAACTTAGGTATGTGAATCTTTTTTTATTATAAAAGATACGTTCATCACACATTTTAAAATAATTTTTATTAAAGTAACATTACATTATAACATTTAGTGTTAGGTGTGCATCATTATAAATTAATGTCTATACATTAAGTTTATCACCAAATGAATCCAATTTTTGTAACTGCAAATTTTACAAAATCTAACTACAAGTGAGTTTCCAGTGAAAATTTGGCACCTGAATAGAGATGTTGTAAGTGTGCTTATTTTTTTGTTTTTCCAGTGCTGGAGATTGAACCTCAGTCTCTTTGCATGCAAGGCATGCACTTTACTGCTGCTGAGTCACTTCCCAAACTTGACATGTGCTGTAGATATAAAAATATATACCATATTTCAAAGATAGGACACTGAAAAACTGTGAAATGCTTCATGAATAAGTGTTTCTACTGTTATATAATACATGTAGCATTGGGATACATTGGGTTAAATAAAATATATTATTAAAATTATTGTCATCTCCTTTTATATTCTTTAATGTGAATGCTAGGAAATTTTAAACATATATATGACTCCCATTATATTTCTAATGGACAGTGCAAGGCCAAAAAGTAGATAAGACCTGGTTTGACTCCAAGTTCAGACATTGCAGAGCTCTTGTTATTTGGGACAAGTCACTCTCCCCCAATGAGTTCCAGTCCCCTTACCTATAAAACAGAGATCTATTTGCCCAGCAAACATGTATTTATGTGGTGAGGAATCAATGAGGAATGAATGCACAGTGCCAGTGCCAAGAGACAACAAGCTGTCTCAGAGTGTGATACCATTACTGGTATCACTGATTTTTCTGGCAATAGAAGCAAAGTAGTTCTAACAAAGCAAACTCACATCCAACCATCATTTTATATCTTGCAAAGGCATATTCTATAAAACCTACTCCAAATGTCCTCCCTCCTACATAAAAGGGGCCCACAGCAATCTACAGTGGTCCATGAATTCCTTGACATTCCTTCAAAAGATGGAACCTAACCCCTTCCCCTCAAGTGTGTGCTAGGCTTAGTGCTTCACTTCTAATTAATTGAATAAAGCAGTAGTGATTGCATGTGACATCCAAGGCAAGGTCATAGAAGGCATGTGTAATCCTCTTGGCTCTCTCTTCCTGTAGACCCTCTGGGGTCAACCCCTGGTCATGAGGATACTCAAGCAGCCCTGCATTTAGGCCAGGAAGAAAGGAAAGGGACTTCTTGCCCACATGGACATAAGTGGACAATGATGGACATAGATACTCCAGCCCCAGTCAAGTCGTCAGTGGAGTACACGCCTAGCCAACATCTTTTTTTTTTCTTCTTTTTATTAGTCAACATCTTGACTATAACTTCACGAAAAATAAAAAGAGGGAAGAGCAACACATAGTGCCTGATTCATAGAACTGAAAAGATAATAGAGATCCACTTTGTTTCAGCAATTAAATTTAGGGGTGATTTATTAATAATGGATAGTTGATATATACTTGATGAGGGAGCTCTTCTATTGGGCAAGGGGGCTCAGTCCTGAGTCTGGATTATCTTGGGTTGACTGAGGCACTGTAAGATCCCATGACCAAGGTACAAAACCACAGACACTGGGCCAGGCTGCCTGCATACTCATAGGCTGTTTATTCATCCAAGATAAAGAGAAAAACCAGTTGCCCCTAGGTGATAGAGCTGAAATGAGAAAAGAGCACAGAGGCTCCTCCTCTTTCTCATGCTTGGGATCCCGACTTCAGGTGGGGCCCCTGAGAATGGCTTAAGTGCCTTGAGGAGGTCCAGTAGTTGTTGGTTGGGCTCAGAATCTCTACAGGAGCAGTTCTCAGGCTCGGAATGGCTCTTGTGTACACAAAATATCACTCTCCAAAAGGCACTGGTAAGTAGAGAGGGAGAGGGGCAGGAAAGCTCCCCCATTACAGGTAGAACCAACTATGTTGTGGGTCTCCATCCCACCCCCCAAGATAACCCACTCAGGACTGGATCTCTGCACCCATATTTCTTCTTTCCCCTTTCTGTCGGTCCAGTAGTAAGCAGGCAGTCCACAAAGGGCCAAATGAAGCCAGGTGCTAGATGACCCCTCTTCAAGGCTGGGCATCCAGTGACGTCTAGACCAAAAGCCCTAGGCGGGTGACTTTGGCAGAGAGGAAGGAGTGGATGATGAAGACCATGGTTTTGGGGCATGAATGCAGGTCCAGTTGCTGCGGGGTAGATGGAAAAAAGGATCAGGAGCCCCACCCAGCTTGATGTTCAGAAAAGCAGTTCCCCCCACCTCTCCACTCACAATCTCTCCTTCAGTGCCCCCGAAGTCCAAGAAAAGGAGACTGGCACCATCGTCTGAAGACATCTGCAGCTTCTCAAAAGGCTGGCGAAGCAGCACTGCTCGGGCTGCATTTGGCTCGGCTGCCCAAAGTGTGAAGCCCTTGTCAATATGCACAGAGAGGTTGCAGGGCCGGCCGTTCCATGTGCAGGCTGGTGGGGGACAAAAGTGGGCTCAGTCAGTCCCTCCCAGACTGCATACCTCAACTCCAACCCCCACCAGCAGCTCCCAAAGGAGAGCTTGAATTACCCAGCAATGAGAATCTTCCAAATAAAAGCCAACCATGTATAGGGAACCACACCCCACCTGCAAAAAGCAGAAAGATGGGCCTCCAGATAGCCCACTTCTGGCCCTGCCTCTTGCAGGCAAAGCAAAAGGGGGGCTGCTTAACCTCTGTCATCCTCTGTAGTAGGCAACGAACGGCAAGTCATCAAGTCATCAACCTCAAAGTCCATAAAGCTGACCAGCAAAATGAAACTTCCAAATGCACATAGATCATTTGAATATAAGATGAAAACCAAAAAACTTGGGGGCCAAAGCAATAGTACAGAAGTAGGGCATTTGCCTTGCACGGCTGACCTGGAATGGACCTGGAAAGGACCTGGGAACTATCCCCGGCATCCCATCTGGTCCCCCTGAGTCTGCCAGGAGAGATTTATGAGCACAGAGCCAGGAGTAACTCCTGTTTCTCAAATCCCACCTCCCCCCGCCCCCGCCCAAAAAAGGGAAAAAAAAAATCAAATGATAGTACAGCAGATAGGGAGCTTGCCTTGCCTACAACTGACTCAGGTTCAATCCCCAAGGCACCCTCTAATCCCCAAGCCAGCCAGGAGTGATTGGACGTAGCCCAAAATTCAAAAAAAAGAAAAAAAAGAAGAAGAAAAAGAAGAAACTGTGATTTATCTAAGATCAAATTAAGAGGCCAGAATGGAAAAAAAAAAAAAAGAGGCCAGAATGATAGTATAATAGGTAGGATGTTTGTTTTGCGTGTACCTGATCCAGATTCAATCCCAGGTACCATACATGGTCCGCTGAGCACTCAGGATTACTCCATGAGTAAGTCCTGAGCACACTTGAGTGTGGTCCCAAAACAAAATAAAACAAAAAATTCAAATTAAATATTCAAATTGAACTAGTCTGTATTTGGTCTGGCACACCCAGTTTAGATGCCATCTCTCACATCCTCACCTGTCAGGAAATCTCAAAATCAGGCAAGAAAACCAGGGGGCCCTCTTACCCTGAGGGTAGTTACATATCCAAAACAGAGGTCTGGGCAGAGAGATAGTATGGCTAGCGGGGCACTTGCGTTGCATGCTGACCCAAGTTCAATCCCTAACACTCCATAATGTTCCCCCAAGCACTACCAGGAGTGAGACCAGAGCCAAAAGAAAGCCTTGAGTACTGCTGGGTGTGGCACACACACAAAAAAGTGAGAGCTCTTAAGGACCTCCACTACCCACATTTTATGCTTTCCTAAAACACCATAAAGAAACTTCTTGAAGGGGGCTAAGAGACTTATTCCTGAAGCGGTATACCATTCTGCCATGCCCACCTGTTGACACCTCCTGAACACCCTCAGCAGCCCTGTGACAGCCATCCACCAGCTGGCGGGTCCAGGCAGCCAACTCCTGTGGCGACTCCACGCTGAACAGATGGGTGTCTACACCATGGCGTGTTCCCGTGCGCAGGGCAAAGGAGAGCTCTGTGTCATATGGCATTGAGCCCTTAGATGGACCTGAGTGTACCAGTCTGGAAGCAAGGAACAGAGGGTTGCCATTAGGATCCAAGCAGCATGGAGATGGGACATGGCATGGGACAGAAAAGGAGTAAGAATCCATTACTACCTAGCAAGGTGGTGGGGGCTTCCAGACAGACATTCATTAACTCCCAGGGCATTTCCTCCCCAACTCTCCCCGGATTTCATGTATCTTCAAACTCCAAGCAACCTTGGCTCCCCTCTGATAAGCACACCTGACTGTATGGCTCTGTTTCTTCTCCTTCAGACCATCCCTCAAATTAGAAATGCTCTGAACAGTCTCCCTTCACATCCCTGCCTATACCAGTCATACTGACAGAAAGTATACTTGTTCTTGGAAATAGTTGGTTTCTTTACTGTTGTTGGATTTTTGTTTCTTTGGTTAGTTGGTTTTTGGGCCACACAGCAGTTCTCAAGGGCTATTCCTGGCTCTGCTCTCAATAGTCACTCCTCAGGGTGCTCAGGAACTATATGGGATGCCACAGATGAAACCCATATTAGCCTCATAGAGCTAACATAGCCTCATATAGGTCATAGGCAAGCTCCCTACCTACCATCCTATCACTCCAGTCCCAGCAGTTGGTTTCTGATGACCCTTTCTCACCCATTAATCAGGAGGTTGATGATACATGACTCATTCTTGACCCATGACCCAATTCATTATCTGCTGCTTTCTGATATCCAATAATCTCAGGCCAGAATAAAAAGATCTGGGTGACAAGATCTCAGATGCTCAACCTTACTCCCACTCGCTATACAACTTTAGGCACCTCACTGGCCCTGTCTAGGCAGCAGGCCTCAAAGTTCCAATCTGCAGTGGTCTTTGCTTTCCCTCCTCATACTTTCTAGCAGTCTTAGTTCCCCCAAAGAGGTTGCAGATGTTCAGTCTCCCGTCTCCCAGTATTGACTCCAAGCTAGTGAGTCTTAAGATTCCCATCCAACACCTTCCATTCATCCCACACAATTTAGACTCAATTCGGCATCTTGCTCTAGACTCCTCCATTTGCATGCCTTTCCCCAGCCCCACTGTTCACCCAGACACTGTGCCAACCCTCTCCAGGATCTATTCATTCTGGCCACCTCCCTCAACCTCCCCATCTGGCTAACATGAAGCCTGCTTCATTTTACCACCCATGTTGCCTCCCAATGCAAATGTGGCCTTTATTTTCCATCTGCTGCCTCCACCCACCTTCCTCAGATCCCCTGCACGTCACTGGCAGCCTCCCAGCTTCCATCCTGCCCCCGCCATGTGGCATTTTCCAATGTGGCAGCCATGGGGACTTTTTGAAAAAACACCACCTGAATCAACCTCACTCCCAAGTTAAAACGCCGCCAATCGGCCACAACACCCAAGATGAAGCTCAGTTCTTGAACCAGGCAAAAGTGACTCTGTCAGATCAGGCCCTGCTCACCCCCAACTCACTTCTCTTGGATTCTCTACAGATTCTGCTCACTAGGTAGCACATACTCTGCCACCTGGTAACACTCTCAGCCCTCAGCCCTCTATATCTTTGATAATGTTCTCTCTATATGAAAATCTATCTCCTCCTGCAATTAAGAATTCTCATTAGGGCTGGAGCATAGTAGAGTGTACAGGGTGCTTGCCTTGCACATGGCTGGCTGGGTTCAATCCCAGCACCCCATATGATCCCCAGTACTACTAGGAGTTATTCCTGAGTGCAGAGCCAGGAGTAAGCCCTGAGCACAGCTGGGGGTGTCCCAAATATCAAAAAGAAAACAAAATAGGGGCCAGGTCAATAGCAAAGCAATAGGGCATGTGTACTGCACGTGGCTGACCTGGAACAGGCCCAGGACAGACCTGGATTCGATCCCTAGCATCCTATATGGTCCCCCAAGCCTGCCAGGAGTGATTTCTGAGTGTAGAGCCAGGAATAACCCCCGAACCCCTCCTACTATGGCCCAAAACCAAAAATAAAATAAATTAAATTAAAAGTCTTCTATACATTTAGCAAAGACCAGCTCTAATATCCCCTCAGATATATTCCCCAACCAGGCCCAACATAGTTAAAGCGTCATTTCCCTCTGGACCGTTCTTAGGTCAGTATCTTCCCCAAGTCCAAGTGCTCCTCCTGCAGATTTTGGGGTACACCGTCCCCAAAATTATGCAACATAGGTTGAGCACAGTGAGTGGCAATGAATGTGTGATGGATGAGTCTCACTTCCTTCTCTCCCAAACCTGTTTTACAGATAAGGAAATAGAGACTCCAACAGGGTAAATATTTGCTTTGGTCACCAAGGAAGTAAATTGTGGCATAAAGGGACTGGAATCCCACTGCTTTTTTACCATTACCTGCCACCACCATCCCACAAGATATGAATAAAACAATTCCCCCATCTTCTAATACCTGGTGGTGATGAGTGGAGCAGTGCGGGCTGGCTGACTCAGGGCCTCCCGGGTCTGGGGGAGACAGCAGTAGAGAAGCAACTCCTTTTCCGTCAGCAAGGCCAGTGTAGGGGCTGTGCCTCCATTGGGCAGCTGTTGAGGGCAAAACCAAATGAGGAGTGAGAGTTAAGAAGTCAGAGGAGTGAGGCAGGGGTAAAATGGTAAGGAACAATGGGAATGGACAGGGGGAGAGAGGGGAGAGGAAAGGACAGGACCCCAACCCAGCAGGCACCTGCTCAGTCAGCCAGCCGATCTGCTTGATGGCCTGGCTCCCATATGTGCTGGTGGCTGATAGCAGTGCGTGCAGCTCGTCCTTGACCCATGGCATCAGAGTGTTGATCTGGGCTTGGATGGCAGCTGCCCATGACTTTGCACTAGCCTCATCCTTGGTCCTCAGGAAGAGGGTGTGTTGGCCATCTGCTGAACATATCTCTAAATACCTGCAGGCACAAATAGGGGTAGGGGAGAGGAGCCTGTCCACAGGGCTCCTGTTGTGCAGCCCTGAAACTTGGCCCAAGAAACCCCATCTACTACATAATCAGGAGAAACCGCTAGAGCTGTGATTGAGAGAACTGGGAGCCATGCTTACTGCTGAGGTTCTGGCCACACTTATTGGAGTCACAGTTTTCTAGGGACAGGAAACCATGACATGCATACACAGAAGCACAGACACAGAAATAAACACACATCAAACATGATAACTACTATCATTGTATGAGAACTCATGATCTTATTCTTTTTTTCGATCTTTTATTTCAGGGGAGAGGCCCACACATGGCAATGCTGAGAAGTTACTCCTGGCTTTGCACTCAGGAATTACTCCTGGTGGTGCTCAGGAGACTATATGGGGTGCCAAGGATCAACTTGAATCAGTCAAGCTAAAGAAAAGCCTTAATCCCTGTATTATCTCTCCAGCTCCATCATTTTTTTTCCAATTCTAAGGAAAAGATTCTCTTGCTAAGTCAAAAGCCAAGTTTCTACACAGAAATAAGTGAGCACTAATTAAGAGAAGAGGAAAACACAGAAATCCTAAATAGGATTGATGGACCAAACTGATCTATATTCAAGAAAAAACTGGAGAAAAAAAAAAAAGAAAAAACTGGAGCAGAGGCCAGAAAAATAATTCAATGGGTTGGGCACGTGCTTTCGTGAAGGAGGCCTGGATTTGAATCCTAGCACCATATGGTCTTCCAAGCATTACTGATAGTAGTCCATGAGCACTGAGTTGGGAGTAGCCCCAAAGCACTGCCAAGTATATCCTCAAACACACACAAACTGGAGAAATGGGTTAGGAACTTGGAAAAAAAAAAAAAAGCAATGTTGGCAAATGTGAAGTTTGCAGAGAGATACTAAGAGTGACAGGAAGGGAATTTTTTCCTATCCCCCCAGCAATTTTAATTCAGGAAGGGAAATTAAAAATAATTGTTTTGTTTTGTTTTAGGGCCACATCTGGCAGTGCTCATAGGTTACTCCGCACTCTGTGTTCAGAAATCGCTCCTGGTATGCACGGAGGACTTTATGGGATGTTGGGATTCGAAACACCATCCACCCTAGATCGGTTGCTTGCAAGACAAACACCCTACCACTGTGCTACCTCTCCAGCCCCAAATTTAAAAAATTTTTCTGGAACTTTATTACTTCTTATTTGTAAGGCAACTCCAGCAATGCTCTGGGATACTTTCTACTAACTGGTGCTTGGAGTCATTCCCAATGGTGCTCTGAAGAACCAGTTGGTGCTAGGGCTAGAATTTAGTCCTCCCACATGCATGTATGAATTCCAGCCTACTGAGCTCTCTCTGCTGTTTTGTGGAACTTTAGTATTCACACTTGAGAGATTAGTAGGTAAGGCATTTGCCTGACATGATATCAACTCTATTCTCTTCAGAATCCCATATGGCACTCACCAAGATTGATCCCTTCAGGGACCAATAAGCACTGAACATCTACCTCCAGATGTGTCCACAAAACAAAAACAAACTAAAAGAGATGCATACCATGTTGTCTTTTCCATAATTGATGAGAAGGAGCAGAAACTTAGAATGGTTATTGCAAACTTTATTCAAACACTTTGTCCCTTTGTCATTCTCTAATGCGAGAGTTACCAGACTCTCTTGCAGCTAGGGCTGATCATGTAACTAAATGCTTACCAACGAATTATAGATGGAAGTCTAAAGAGGGTATTCCTTTCCAACTGAAAGATAGAGCTTACTTTTTCCTTTTTGTTGAGACATACCTGGCAGTTCTCAGGGCTTACTCTTGATTCTATTCATAGATCACTCTTGGTGGTGCTTGAAGAGCCACAATTGGTGCAAAAGATTGAATATGGGTTGGCCACATGCAAGGCAAGTACATTACCTGATGTACTATCTCACCAGCCCCAGAAAGACCAAGTTTTCTAAAAGATAGTCTCCCTCATTCAAAAACACACAGTCACTTATCTCACCAAAAAGTGAAGTTTATTTCTCCTTTCCTGGATCTTGTGTAAAATAAAATATAGTAAAAATTGGGCTAGAGTGATCCAACAGCAGTAGGGCATTTGCTTTGCATGTTGCCAATCCAGGATAGACCCAGGTTTGATCCCTGGCATCCCATCCTGCCAGGGGACAATTTCTAAGCACAGAGACAGGAGTAACCCCTGAATGCCACTTGGAGTGACCCAAAAAAGTAATATATACATATACACATATATGTATATATATAAATATATTCCAGGAAGAAAATCCACATAAAAATGGCAAAGAGAGGGATCAGAGAGATAGCATGGAGGTAAGGCGCTCCTTGCATGCAGAAGGATGGTGGTTCAAATACTGGCATCCCATATGGTCCCCCAAGCCTGCAAGGAGTGATTTCTGGGTGTAGAGCCAGGAGTAACCCCTGAGCACTGCCGGTGTGGTAAAAAAAAAAAAAACAAAACCAAAAAAAGTTATATATTTTCCATTATATTTTGGACTGTGTACCTCTGACAGGGATGCTCTGTTAATATGGAACACCAGTTATCTTTAAGCTATACATGTATTACTCATGTATGCAAATAGTTTGTGAATGCATATATATTTATTCATTCATACAAACATACATATATGCATACTAATACAATTATGCACAAATAGTAAACATTAATATTAAGATGCTCATACATACATAAATACTTAAATTTACATATCACCAACAATGTGCACATACATATAGAAACATGCTTCAGAAAATATCTGAGATCAAACTGGGTACAAGATAAACCTAAGGCTTTATGAATATCAGGAAGAATTCATAACCTCTCACCTTCCATTAACACAGAAGGTCTGTAATTGGGCCTAGTCTATAATTAGGGCCCACAATAAGTCTTTTATACCCACTCCATCCATATACCATCCCAAATACCACTTAGCTCAATAGTCAACATTCACTCCATTCAACCATCACCATCACATAAGCATCTGCAGCGTCTAGAGCAGAGAGGGCTACCTGGAATGAGGCAAGTTCCATCCCTTCCTGGGTGTATGGTCTTGGGCAGGTTACTTCCTCTCTCTGTCCTCATCTATAAAATGGGTAAAATAATAGGACTTGCTCATAGGGTTGCTATGAGAATCATATGAAACTGTGCATGGTCAGAACTCAATAACATTAACTGGTATCAATCTGATCATCAATAAATTATTAAGGATTGCTCATATGGGAATAATGATAAGTTTCCAGGGTCCTGACACAAATGTTGCTATATATCTCAAAACCTCAGTAGAGTTGGTAGAAACTTGAGCAGATCTAACAACCTTATTGTACAATGGAGAATCTAAAGGTTATTGGGGAAGGGGGCTAGAGAACCAGGACTGAAATTCATTACAGATCAAGTTCCTTCTCAAATGTGAATTGCCAACATAAGAAGAGAGAAGCAAAGCATACTGTCATCCCACAACTTCACTCTTGCATCCATGCAACAAATATTATTGAAGCGCATACTATGTTTTGGACAGTGCACTTGTGACTCACAACACAAGTCCTCTGGGTTCTTTGTACTACCATCTTAACATTGGGACATTTGTCATTTCACTTACCTGGGCTCTGGGTCAGTGAGTGTACATCTCCTTGAGATATAGGCCATCTTCAAGGACATATGCTTGGCCTCACTGAGGTCCCGGGGTGGGGGCCCAGGAGAGGAGGGCTGCCTCTGAAGGGGTGAGGCAGGAGGTGAGTCCCAGCCAACTGATGTCCCACCAGTAGAGTTCTTGAAATATGGTGAAACCTCTTTCATGTACTTGACTGTCAGTAGACAGGATAGCAATTACCATAGTGATCTGAATTCCCATGCAGCACCCATAATAGCTATCAGTAATTAATTAAGAGTTTGCTTTTGGGACTAGAGAGCTTCAAAGGATGACCATATAAAAGGCCTGGATTAGAAGATCCCTGACACAAGGTCCTCTGGGCATTCTGGGAGTTATCCCAGAGCACAGAAGTATTCCCCAAAACAATACCAAGCATGACAAAAACAAAATCAAGGAGCCTGAAGCCAGTGTAATATAGTACAGTGGGTAGAGCATTTGCCTTGCAAACAGCCAATTCAGGTTCTATCCATGACACCCTATATGACACCCCAAGCCTTCCAGAAGTAAGCTCTGAGTGCCACTGGGTGGACCCAAAAGCCATCCCCCCCCAAAAAAAAGAAAAATCAAGGACCCTTAGAGATAGTACAGCAGATAAGGTGCTTGCTTACACAAAATTAACCCAGATCAAATTCCTGGCACCCCATATGTTCCCCCAAACCCACCAGGAATTAGGCCTGAGCACCACTAATGTCGCTATTCTCCTTTAAACTGTCTCTGATAGGCCTCTAGGAGATAGTATAGGCACAGGAGGAAAGCATTTGCCTAACATGCTACCAATACTGATTCGATGCTTTCCACTATATATGGTCCCCAAAGCACCACTAGGAAAAACCCAAAATACAGAACCCAAGGAGGATCACCCTTAAGCACTGCGCTTTTTTTTTGGGGGGGGGGGG
>PVKC010023501.1:0-17240 GCA_004027635.1 Crocidura indochinensis
GGACTTACTAGAATAATTAAAATTACTGAAAGTAGAAAAATGGGCCAATTGCTATAGATTAGATCATGTACATAAAATTTAGAGTGGAAAATATACTTGTGATTCAAAGATTTTATTCACTGATAGTAAATAAAATCAAAACATGATATTTTTGTTATCAAGTTGGCATTATTTAAAAATAAAGATATTATTTTTCTAGAGATGCCTTATGCTCACCCTACAGAAGAAGGAAAGAAAATTTTCTTTTGCCCCACAGCTCTTCATACACACAGTTTTTCTGTTCTCCACATCACCCCCCAGAGAGTAGTGGGATTATTGCAAATGTTGAAGTAATGCTGACATATTATAAACACTAATCCATAGTTGCACTGTGCTTTATTCTTGGTGCTATACATCTTGTAGATTTAGACATATGTACAATGACATTAAGGCAAGATATACAGTAAATTGCTATACCAAGATTCCCCTGTGCTTCCCCTATGTAATTTTCCTGAATATCTTTGAATATCACTTTGGAACATTTTTTTGTGTCTACCATTTTTTCTACTTCAAAATTATTCATAAGAATCATGTAGGTACTTTTGATAGCTTCTTGCATTTTGCAATATGCATGTGAATTTGTTTCCAACCTTAGCAGGACATACCAACTAATTTCTTGTTAATGTGGAGTAAAATCTTTTGTCTGGACATAACATGGCTTATCCTCTCATCATTAAGAAACATCTATACTGCTTCCTAATTTTGTCAGTCTCAGTTGATTTGTTTTAAAACATCTATAAGTAGGCTTTGAAACAGACAAATATCTCACATAGTTTTAGCACCTCGGGGTAAAGACCAATCAGCACTACTGCATTAGCATATGAAAAGAATGTGTTTTGATTTTCTAAGAAAGTGGAAAACTCTTTTCCAAAGTAACTGTGTCATTTTGCATGCCCTTAAGCCTTGGGTGGATCTACTCTGGTTCCATATCTTCAAATATCTAGTGGTGTCAGTGTCTAGTCAGTGGCCATTCAAATAAAGAGTGCTTGGTGTCACATTGTTGTTTAAATATATAATACTGGATAATAGATGATGAGAAGCATCATTTTAATATCCTTATTTGTTATTTGTGACCTCATTTGATAAGAAGTAAATTTAATTCAAACTTTGATTTCTTTCCGTCTCTTGTGATCTATAATTCCACATTCTTTAATAGTCAAGTAAAATAAATTTACATATCACAATTATAATTATATATTGCCCATGGCTTCATATGCTAATGAAGAATAAATTCTAGAAAAAAAATATCAAATGAGACCCATTTGACCTCCCTTTAAGAAGATGAGGTATATCCAATATTCCCTCACAGTTGAGTTCTAAGCATCTATTTCATTTGCTTTTATATTTAACTACCACATCAGTGTTTCCCTGTCTCTCTTTACATTTGTTGTGAAGTCTTCTGGCAATTTTCTTTTCCTTTCTTGTTGAGATTGTCAGAGTCTATATTTTCCCTTCAGTATTTCACTCAGCCTTAATGAAAATTAACCTCACAGTCAAAATAAAATGAAGTGAATGGAAGCAAAGAAGAAAGTAATAAGTTTATAAGAAAACTGATGTCAGATCTAGGAAAATCAGTGTCAAAAACTGTGATCATGCTATCACTTGATGATAGAATATCATTAACACCACTGATGTAAAACTACCCAGAGTATAGGTAATTGTGTCTGAGCAAAACACAGGTGTGGAGTTTCTTAACCACCCACTGGATTGCACTCAGCATTTTTGAAGGTCATATGCTGTCATCACATTTGGGGACCTGGCACCAAAATAGCAGCACCTTCAATGATAAAAGATACTGCAGAAGCATGAATAGAAAACCAATTGCCTTCTCTAAATGCAGAAGGCTCAGACTGCAATACATTTCTACACTAATAGAAATACACTTCACACATTCTACAGATCACGAAATATTTGAATATCTTCTCAAGAGCTTCTGAGCATGTTTCATTTTATGGTGCACACTATTTATTCTTCCTCTTTCTCCCCCATCACTTCCCATTATGCTTTCTCTTGCTTGACTCTCAGCCACATTTTCTTGCCAATCTATGACAAAGCAACAGAAATTTTGTCTTAATCTCATACATATTTGTCAATCAAATTGATTAAAGAATTGAAGATCAAATATTGATAACAAGATCTCTAACAAATAAAACTCAGAATATGGCATGTATTCTGTATTTGACTTTTTCTCTCAGTTTTATAAAACTCATACTTTAAAAGTTGTTCAAACTAGAATTATGTCAGGAATAAAAAATATCTGCCATAACTTTTATAGATATCATCTATATCTATCTATATCTATCCAACTATCTATCTATCTCTATAAATAGATACATAGATAGATATTTGTCCCTATATTCAGTGGAGCTAGGGGTTACTCCTGATCACTTCTATCTTAGCTTGAAGAACCATATGGGATACTGAGAATCAAATTCACATCAAATGCATGCAAGACAAGCACTTAACCTGCTGTACTTTTGTTATGGTCCATATACCTGACATTTAAGGTAGTAGAATCTCTGTTTATGCATACTTAGTTCTTTTTGTTGCTGTTGTTGTTGTTTGTTTGTTTGTTTTGTTTTTGGGTTTGGACCACACTCAGTGATGCTCAGGGATTACTCCTGGCTATGTACTCAAACATAACTCCTGAGTGATGTTTTGGTGGATCATATGGGACGTCTGGGAGGATGGAACCACAGTCTGTTTTAGGTCAGCCATACCACTGTGTCACCACTCCGGCCCCCATACTTAGCTCTTTTGCTTATTTTCTGTTAATATAAAGTTCAGAAAACTAAAGCAATTCCATAGTGCAAGGACAGTGACTATATGCTGATTAACATTTATCTTTTAAGTGATTAAAAGAAAAAAGCACCTATTATAAAGTGATTACAATAATTAACCCTGTATCATCTTTCATTTATCTGCAGTTTAAAAACAATTACGTTCTAAAATAAACTTTTTATTACTATTTGTTTAAATGAAATTGAGCTACCATGATCAAGCTTGTCTGCTGTAAGCTGTTTTCATTTACAACAATTCTTAATCCTAATTTTTTGATGAAGAGGATCAGTTCAAGGTCATAACTCTTTGAAAACAGCTAATCATGGTATTTCAAATCTATTATGTATTGGGGAGTACAGTGTGGGGGCTACTAATTTCCCTTGAAAAAATAGTCGTCCACTACATTTAACGACTATGTATCTCTGACTTCATTCAGAGACCTAATTTCTTTCATCTCTGGCCAATACAAATTCTACATTTCTCTATGCAATTAGCTCAAGAATAAATACATAGTCTCAAAAGAACCAATCTAGGTTGTTTGCCTTATATTCCTTAGACTGGGTTCATCTGTTAGCCCTGTAATAATTGGACTTCTGGCAACCGCCCTAAAAATACAAAGACAACATCTGTTTGATAAGGGAGATAAGATATAGTAGAGAGAACCCAAATTTGGAGAGAACAGTTGATGAAAATCAGTGTTTGAACCTCTAAATCAACCTGCTAATATATTCATCCAGACTGCTGAAGTCTTAACTACTTGGCATAATGATCTTGTCTGCTATTTAAGCCAATTTTGGTAGAACTTTCTTTAACTCAAATAGAGACTTAATGGACACACTGTGATAATCAGTCTCAATTCGGATTTTCTAAAGGAAAGAAAACTGCATTATCCTCTGACAAGAGGCAGGTTTTGATCATTTAGCATCTATTAAATACCTGTATATCTATTAAATACCTGCATTTAACCTGTTCAAGAATGTATTGAAACATGTATCTATTTCAAATGGACAGCATAAACCCAAGGTGGTTAAAAGAAATCTACCAATAAAAACTAAGGCCAAATTATTTTATAAAATCTGAACAAAGCAAACATTGTACTTCAGTCGGTTGCTTTATTTGTAAGACCCTAGTTGATATTTATAAATGATTATATCTTAAGTTTCATTTTCTTGGATGTGAACTCATTGTCTCTAGCCTAGTTTTGATTTTCTGAAGTATATTAACAAGTCTAATGGCCTTCTTTCTTAAATAATTTAAACTTCACTTGCTCTTCATGTCCATGTCCTCCTTTGAGCACATATCTCTCTAGTTTGTCTCTGTTTCTTTGCTTATCTATTTCCGCTTTGGAAAAGCTTGTGTTCTCTCTGGAACACAAACTTCTCTTCATTTCTCCCCTCATACATCTCTAAATAAATCACAATAAATATTTTTTCTCAAATAATAACAACAATAAATTAACAATTGATCTTTAAATTATGCATTGACGATAATTTATTTGTTTATTAATAATAGTTTAAGCTAGCATGTACACTACATAGCTTTAAGTATATATATATATATATATATATTTACTTGAAATGCAAAATAGTATAAATTGTATTTAACAAGGACCAAAAAACATTACTGACCAAACATTTGTAGGCATCCTCATTCAAGTTCACCTGAATTGTAATAGTTACAGAGAGAAATGAGAAACACCAAATCCATTTACACTGCTAAAATATGAGGAAGATTACTTAGAAATAAAAATGACAAAGGATGGGGCCGGGCGGTGGCACTGTAGGTAAGGTGCCTGCCTTGCCTGCGCTTGCCTAGGACAGACCACGGTTCGATCCCTTGGTTTCCCATATGGTCCCCCAAGCCAGGAGCGACTTCTGAGCACATAGCCAGGAGTAACCCTTGAGCGTCACCGGGTGTGGCCCAAAAACCAAAAAAAAAAAAAAAAAGAAAAAGAAAAAATTACAAAGGACAACAAATGACAGAATTCCATAACAGCCACTTTATTATTCATGTAATTTAGTTAGGATTATATATAATCCTATATATATTAAAATAATAGATTATAGATATAATAGCATATTATATTAATATAGAATTATATTAATATAGGTATATTATATATTATTATATTATATTATTATGATTATGTTAATATTAAATATTATTAATATATAATATATTATATGCATTATAATCATAATAGTCAGCGAGTTTCTGTGATACCTCCCAGTCCATGAGGCATTAGAATTCATTATGTTCATCTTAGGTAAGGAATGTTGTGTTACCTCTTAGGGTGAAAATTTTCCTCTATATATAATGTTCTGTTGTTTTGTATTTTGGATATAGGAACCATAATTTTAGCTAATAAGTAACTGTATAAAATATCTGCATAAACAAAAATGTCAGTCAATATTTTAGGTAGAGAATTCATATTTATATTTTTATTCAAATAACATGATGTCCAACATTATAAATCTTCAAGTATGTCAAATTAATTCATTATTTGATATATACTACATAAAATTCAACATTCAAGTCTAATTTAATCTTTCATAATATATTTGGTTCTGACTGTTTGCAACAAATCCTAATACATGTCTCTATCAGTTAAGTTACTAATGCCTAGCTATATCTTACCCCTAGTTGCAGCTGCTAAGGTACAAATGAACTTTATTTCTCTACTCCCTACTCAATTATCTTTATTTGGATCACATGTTATTTTATATAAATCTTACTTCATAAATGTGGATTTCTATATGCCATGTCAATTAATGGAAGAACAATTTACCTCTGGATAACTGCAAGTCCTAGTTTTAGTCTAATAAGAAAAATCTATATATCAAGTTGCTTTCTCTTATTTAAACTTTTCCCTGCCTGCAAACTTGCAGCAATTTTGCATTATTTTATTCAAATATCTGCATTCACCTGAATCTTGTACTAAGGATGCAATATTTATATATTTGCTAAATAAAAAGAATATTGATAGATAAAGGAAAGAGATGCAAGGTATTTCCCCATTCTTGGTTTTTTCAGTAGAATGATATGTCCTATAATGGATAGGAAGAAGAGATGCAAATAAAATTATATATCTTATTATAGGGTGCTCACTAAGTTTGGATCTATTATTTGAATAATCCTATGCTAGTGACCAGCATTTTAATAATTTACTGACACCAACTGCATGTGGTGTGTCAACAGCTAATTACAAATTAAGAAAGTCATCAACTACTCAAGTATTGTGTTATTGTTTTACTAATAACCTCTCAAATAGCTGCTCTGTACTTTATAGCTTCTGCCATGAATCCATACTTTGAATGCAATACTACATCCAAGTTTAATTTATCTAAACTTTACCTCTGTGTAAAATCTGTCAAAGATTTTAGTGGACCTAATAAAATTCATTGTATGCCATAATGCCAAATCACAACACTAGCTTTTACATTAGAGTATTTCTTTTTTATTTAGAATATGTGAAAAGATTTGTATTTTGATTGACTGGATTATTTACAGAAATAATATCACTGAAAATTATACAAAAAGCTACATTGTGTATCTGTTGAATATCACACATTACATTATGTTGTGCAGATTTTAAATTATGATGGTTTCTTCTTTGAGGAAATTTCCATTATTATAAATATTTGGAAATCTCTAACAGCATAGAATAAAATATACTGCCTGTATTTGGTCAATTTCCCTAATACTCCAGGGGTGGTGGTGTTGATAAATGTTCTGAAAGTTAAAGAAATGCTTCATAGAGGTAGAATTTGAAATTATAAGCTTGGTCAACATAATTTTGAGAATAAAATGAGAGCAAATAGAAGGTACTCAGAAGATAAAGTCTTCAGCACCATATCAATACAAAGAGATAAGCAAAGTAATTGCAGCATATCCATGAAGTTGATGTACAGAAATTTAAATTCAGAGAAATGTTAAAGCATACACAAAGTATTACATAAAATAGATTTTTGAAGTAAAGGTATATTTTCTTTTAGATAAGTATAAATTTACTGACAAACTCTGAATTTTATTTATGCATTTCTATCATTTGCTATTTCTATCTTTCTTCTATCATCTAGTAATCAGTATAACAATACTTTACGTATCAATAATTTAGAGAGAATATGTATTTTAAAAAATATTTGGCATTAGATAACAATCATATTCAAATAGAAAAAAGTACCCCCCAAACAAAAGATATGAAGATACAGGGGTTTCTTAATAAAACAGAGGGCATGGGGGACAGGCAGGTTAGGGGAGGAGGTGGTTTCTTCCTTTGATATTTTTTCTTATATGACAACATGCACATATGGTTTTATCACCACTGTTATTTTTATTTCACAGTTCTTAATAGACAAGCTAACCTATAATTACCAAAGAATGAATAGAAAAGTTCTTCAGATCGCAGGACACTGAAAACACATTTACACTTAACAGGAGGTGATTAGTTTACAGAATGTGTTAGAAAAGCTGCAAATCCCATGGAACAAATAACAGCCAGGCCTCTCTTTCAGAGATTGTTTGTCATCCCTGACTGAAAAATACAATCAATTCATTAAACCCCACTTCAAATTTCAAAATTGTTCCAGTGGAGTTATCAGATGTACGTCTATTATATACCTAAGTGCTCTGGCAAAGAAGCAAAAACATGTGGTCATTTTTAATTAAAAGATCTAAAGTCTTTTGAAATATTTACTATAAAAATATCCTAACATAAAAACTGTTTATTAAAGCACACGATGGCTTTATTATACATAGTAATTATCTGAACATCACACAACTTATTTTCCCTACTCAAGCTCAATATGGAATGGAAAAAATTAACCTGAAACAAAACAAAAACAAGGTAGAAGATTATAAGTTTTAAACTTGGAAACAAAGTGCTTTTAACAGAAGTTATATGTATATAATATGTATATATATTTGATAAAATAGATTGTCTTATGGTTTTTTTTTGTTATTATTACCTAAAGCAGAAGGATAGTAGGTAAAGTTAACATGTGTTATTATAAATCAGAGTGTTTAGCAACTCCAAATTGATCCATGAGGTTGGAATTTGTATTTCAGTGGTAGAGTTTAGATGGTGCTCGATGTTGGTTATTAGGAAGGTTGCACTACATTAAATAACTACTGTATTAGGATTCTGCAGATAACATTACAAGAAGGAAAGAAGGAAGGAGAAAAAGGAAGGTAGGAAGGAAGTGAGGGAGGAAGGAAGTAAGGGAGGGAGGAAGGAAGAGAGTCAGGGCGGGAGGGAGGAAGAAAGGGAGGAGGAAAGGGATGAGGAACCCAGGGAGGAAGGAACGGAGAAAGGGAGGGAATTAAATACTCTTTGTACCCAGAAACATGGTCATACGCATAACAAAAATATTTTGTCTCGATATTCCCAGCTCAAAAAAATAATTCGCTTTCATTGATACTATTCTACCCTAAATATTTCATCAAACCACAACTGTCTTGGCAATAAAATTCTGGTTTAAAAATTCAGGGTACTCTCCAGATATTTGCATCTAATTTGTCTCATCCCAAATCATCATTGAGTGCATCCCTAATGCTCAAATCAAAAAAAAAAAAAAATGAGACATTTCTCCAGTTTTCTTATACTGCTTTCTTTACTTGCACAACAAGTTTCTTTCCTCATAAAACTCTGGATATCTGGTAGTGTTTTTATCAATGCACAAAACAATACAATTTATTGTATGTATCATGTCACTTAAGAATGTAAGTCCTGGGCTAGAGAGGTAACAAGTTTGCCTTGAGCGCGCTAACCTAGGATGGACCATGTTTTGACTCTCCTGCCCCCCTTATCCCATATGGTCCCCAAGTCAGGAGCGATTTCTGAGCTCATAGCCAGGAGTAACTCCTGAGCATCACAGGGTGTATCCCCCCAAAACAAACAAACAAACAAAAAGAATATAAGTCCTATCGAAGTGAAAAACCTATAAATGTACTTATGTGGATAGTTTAAGGGATGGATGTTTCTTGTTCCCTCTTTCAAAAAAAAGCTATTAATATTTTTAATTTATTTACAGCATGATATATATTTAATTTTAGGCATATTTTTAGTCTCACAACTAGTGTCAAATTAGCTCCATTATTTTTCCCACCTACCATTGCCACTATCCATTGTCTGTCACCTTGACAGGCACATTACAGAGTTCTGTTAGTTGCAGCTTAGATCTCATGTTTTCAATATTTTTGAGTCTGACAGTGTTTTAGATATATAGCTGCAGCAGTCTCCCATATTATCAGTATAACTGAGCCCACTTGTCCTTTGATGAATGTTTTATTTATATGTACATAAAAGTCAGACTCATTATTAAAGTCATTACTTATATTTTAAATCATTAAAATCTAGAACAGTGGTTATTTTAAAAACAAACAAGTAAATAATCTTAAACCAATGTAAACAAGCTTCTAAAATTAAAATATTCATTTCCCAAGAATCACAGACTCATTCAGTTGGTGTAAATGTTTTTTTTAAATTATATTTAGGTAACTTATTCCAAAATGAATTACTAATTTTCAAAATTATTTCAAAAGCTAAAAGTTAAAGAATTGAAAGTTGTTACTATTAAAGAAAAAAAGAGTTGATGGTAAAAATCTTAAATTCTAAATCCTCTTTTCAAATTTCAAGAAAATTGGATTCTTACTAATTTCTTAAACGTATGAAATCTTTTTCTCCTACTATCCCTAATACCATTATGAAGAATAATATAATTACCAAAGATTAAAATACCAGAAAAAATAGATGTTCCATTAGTATCTACTTTTGAAAGTTTATAATTGCTTTTCAGGATTCATTCTAGCTTCAGACTTGTTCCACAGGTCACCAGGGTTTAAAATGTGTTTGAAAATACTTCATATTTTTCCCATTAGAGGAAGAATTTATATTTCTTCTCTAGTGGAATTTGTTTAGGTTGTGAATTTTCTTGAAAGTATAAGTTCTGCTTTATGAAGCAGAATGAATCTGGTTTGTATATCTGATGCATTCATTTTTACAGTGAGAAAAAAATTCTATAGTAACTCCCTGGTATAAGAAAGGCAATTAATTAGCATTCCCCAAAACACCAAATAACTTTCTAAATAATTGATAATGGGATTTTTGTATTTTCAGGTGGTCAGGATGCTTTTAATGGAAAAGAAAAAGAAAGTCCCTGCTTCTTCAAAAGTATATGGAGTTGTGATTGAGGCTGTGATTTGAAAGGGTGTGTATGGAGCTACGTTTGTAGATTTGAGCTATTATATAAATTGTGTGATTTGAGTTATTATATAAATTGTGTGATTTGGGGGCTGGAGAGATCTTACAACAGGTCACTTGCTTAGCATGCAACCGATCTGGATTCACATCCCATATTTCATATATTCACCAAACTCATTCCCCAGGAGAATCCTGTGCATTGAGCCAAGATTAATCCCTGAGCATTGCTGGTTGTGGCCCAAAATTAAAACAAAAGCAAAATAAATAAATTGTGTAATGTAAAAGAAGAAAAAGAGGATTGCACTATGATATCTGAGACCAGGACCTAGTAATAACTGAGCCTCTGTCCTATTCACTGCCAGATTCACTTGCAGAACTCAGAAAAGTTAGGAAAGGATGAATACTTTGAGGAAGCCAAGTCCTCAAATATCATTAAATAGAGGAAATATATTTCTACAGTGAGCTTACAAATATTTTGTTTTATGTCACATCTAATGATACTGAGGTGTTACTTCCAGCTCCGCACTTGAGGAGAGAGTGTAGGGACACTCAGAAGTGATGGAGGACATGTGGTGTCAATGATAGAATTCTATCATTATAGAATTATAATTCTATAATTATAGTTCTATATAATATATATATATATAATTCTATAATTATAATTCTATAATTATAGTTCTCCAGTGTGCAGTATATTTGCTCTCTAATCTGTCCCTTATATCCAATATTTCTGAATTCTTTACATTTTCTGTTTTTGAAGGAAGCAATACCTGGCTATACCGAGAGTGACTCTATTTAGGAAATATTTTGGCAGTGCTATAAGAGCACTATAAGGTGTCGGGGATCAAATTTGGGTTGACTGTAAACAAGGCAAATGTTACACCTAGTACTATAACTCTGACCCTATAGTCTTAAGTTCTTAATTCAAAGAATAAGAAAACACTAAAAAGTCGTCTTTTTATTTTATTTCATTTGTATGTATGTATATACACACACTGACCTATATTTTCACCTTCCAAAGCCACTGAAATATTGTTAAGCAGTAATATCAGTATCAAAAACTATAACTATGCAATATCAGTATGTAGAAATTTGAATAAGCATGAAATAAAAAAATTCATGTTTCTTCAAGAGAGATCTCTATCATAAAACCCATGCTAACATAATCATTTACTTATAGAAAAAGAGGGCTCCATTTAGCCCAAAACTACACTGTGGTTTGTAAATGCATTTATCAATTTGGAATCTCAAAACAATATTTACCAAAGAGAATATTAAATTGTTCAAATAGGCCAAGAATGTTTTAGAACCTTGATGCACTTAAGTAGGGAAAAGGTGTAATCCATATATATGAAGAACTGTTTCAACTAGAGAAAAATCTTCCATTAACTGAATTACTTAGCCCACATTCTCTATGTAAAAAATATTTGTATCATATTAAAAATAGGAGAATTTGGGGCCAGAGAGATAGCATGGAGGTAAGGCATTTGCCTATCATGCAGAAGAATGGTGGTTCCAATCCAGGCATCCCATATGGTCCCCTATGCCTGCCAGGGGCGATTTCTGAGCATAGAGCCAGGAGTAACCCCTGAGCGCTGCCGGGTGTGACCCAAAAATTAAAAAAAAAATGAGAATTTTTAGTTGTGATTATTTTGATTATGAAAGTTAAAGTATGTGTTGCACAAAGTGATCACTAGGAAAGATAGGCAAATAGTATAGGTCCTATACGAGCAAGAAGAATTAAATAATATGTCTTCACTTGAATGTAGAATTAATTAGGTTCTAATTAGAGCCACAGAGCAATGACAGTGGGCAGGACATTTGCCTTGTAGCTTTTCAACCCAGATTTGATTCTTATGAACTGCAGAGCCCTGCCAAGTGTGCAAAGCCTAGGGTAAGCCCCGAGGTGTAGTCTCAAAACGAACAGCAAAAGAAAGATAAATTCCTAATCTATGATGACATTCTATGCCTTCTATAACACTCCAATGATATTTCTTAGTAGATTAACAAAATATCACTAATTTTAAAAATTATTTAGCACTATTTTGTCAAATATTAGATGTTTTTTGTAACAAATCAATATCATTGTTTATTCTTTAATAAATTCTACTTGGATGTTTGTCATCTATATTCGAAAGCATTACACCTACTATCATAATGCAATTTAATAAATAAACTAGATTTTAAATTCAGTGCAGTACATTTGGTGGACACTTGCACTACTCTAAGAAATTATAGGTAAACACAAATATTATTGGTATCACAAACAAGAGCTATACAATCTGTCCAGCCCCAAGGCATATACATTGTTATTGTGGTTTCTTTGATGAATGTCTATCTTCTTTAAGGGAAATAAATTAGGATATAGGAAACATTTGTGCTTCTATGATAAGAGGAAATCTGGTTCTTTCCCAAATATACCATCTATACACTGGCTAGTACAATGCTATTAATCCAACATACAAACATGTTTCTTTCCTGTTATTGAAAAAGCCTCTCAAATTTAATTAAAGTCAATAAAGAAATTAAAAGCTTAATGAGAGCAAGAATCCTCTGAGTGTATGCATGCTGTTATCAGCCTGTGATGTTGTAAAAGATAGGATTATGATGTTATTGCTAGACAACCCAAAGAAGAGAAAGGATAATGAGGGGAGTTGTGAAAAACCTCCTGGTGAGAAATATCTCAGAGTGAAAAACTGTTGTGCTCTATCAAGTCAATGAAGGAAATGAAAATAAAAGATGACTTCAGAGACAGCCTCAATTGTTTACAACAAAAATAGAAAAATAATATGTGATTTGACCTATACAACTTTCCAGTTTTGATATAAGGACCACTACTCCCTCCCAAATAATTCCTAAGTTATTGGTATGATAGTCAAATGCAAGTAACAGTTTGCAATTTCACTTTAAATAAATGAAAATTGTCAGAGGCAATGAAAAAGTGCTTTCTTTATCCAGATTAAAGCCAAACGTAATAATATACCAAAAGATTCAGCAATGGAATTCAAGGAAGAGAAGCATGGGTACCTTATTGGATTTTACTTGCTTCCACTCCACTTGGTGAGATTTTAAGTCTTCGTTTTTTTTTGTTTCCCTCTTTGTTCTTGTCTACTTCACATCATCCTAAGAATTGAATAAATTCACATCTTCCTTCCTTGTGACATGTGTCTCTTCACATGTGCACATTAATTATTTTCTTTGAGATTCCTACACTTACTAAAACTGTGCCCACTGTGCTCTTTGAACTAATACTGTAGCATCTCCAAACTCTTCTGTATCTGTGAACTCAACTCTTAATTTTTTTCTTAAATTATCTCACTAAATTGAACACTAGAATATCATGGAAGGTCAGTGCTTTTTGAGTGTATCAATGTATATTTTCTCCCTCTTTTCTTTCTGAGCTAGGTTTTTGTGTGTGATTAATTCCAAAGAATTTTCTCTTGTTTGCCTCTTAAATGTATTATCTTTAAGCCATGTTATCAGATATCATGACACAGTCTCTTTCTGCAGTTGATGGCTGCTTCCACTTTATTCTTTCCCAATTATCAGAGATTTTATAAAGTTTGTACATATCACCCTAAAAAATCCTTCCCAGTCTTTTATTGTTGTTGTTGTTGTTGTTGTTATTTTGGGCCACGCCCTGTGATGCTCAGGAGTTACTCCTGGCTATGCACTCAGAAATCGCTCTTGGCTTGGGGGACCATATGGTACTCTGGGGATCAAACTGTGTGTGGTCCGTCCTAAACTAGCGCCAGCAAAACCGACACCATAATAATCCGTGCCTATCATTCTCAGTCTTAATTTTTAGTGATAGCAATTCAGAGGTGATTATTCTAACATTATAACTTTACAGAACTTTGAAATATTTATCGCTGCTCCTGCCCTCCAACATATCTCCAAATTTCCATAGGTATAGACAAAGCATTCTAATTCACAGGCTCAAATATTTATTACCTATCTTTATTTTAGACTTACCTAATATAATTTTCAATCTCATTATTAAAAATTATATAATTACATGCTCTCTCAACTATTATATTCATGTTTTGTTTTACTATATACAGTTCACAAAATAACATTTATAATGAGACTGTTTCAGTCTCACAGGCCTTGTTAAATCTTCAACTTATTGGCTAATAGAAAATGCTTATAGTTCTGTCAATTATATCAAATTTTGAATGCATCTTATAGATAGAAAAATACCTGCATGGGCCAATCATAAAGCAAGAATTCTGAATTCTATAGATAGTACTTACTTTCGAGAAGGAAGGTAGAAATTTATAGTTCAATGTGAAAAAAAAGATCAAGTAATGATAATCTGAAATAAGTTCTCTTTAAAAAATTGAGTAAGTTAATATGAAATAGTTCCCAAAGAAGTGACACAGTTTTCAGGGCCGGAGAGATAGCATGGAGGTAAGGCCTTTACCTTTCATGCAGGAGGTCATTGATTCAAATTCTGGTGTCCCATATGGTCCCCAGTGCCTGCCAGGAGCAATTTCTGAGCATGGAGCCAGGAATAAACCCTGAGCACAGCCGGGTGTGACCCCCCCAAAAAAAACATATAAAAAAAGAAGTGTGACACAGTTTTCTTTTTCTCAGATCTTTGCATCTCAGATATTCTATTGGAAATTAACATTATGTCATGACACATGGCTATCATCATTGTCCTTATGACAGTTTTAAATTTAATGTCTTACCAAACGAAGATGTTCAGATGTTCCAATCCAGACTGATGGAATCCCTAGTGGAAAAAAATAAATTATGAACATTGGAAAGAATAGATAGCATGTCATAGGACATTGATGCTTTATTTACATTTCTTCTTTTGACTAGTTTTATGTTTACTTTCACTTTTAGAATAGTCAAAAGACTTTTACAATTGTTTAAATTTAATGACTCCCTGATGTGTGGCCAGTTACCAAATAGAATAGTCCACTACACAATACAAGTGGATATCTATGTTTTGTTTGTTTGTTTTTTAGGGTTACACTAAAAAAACCCAGGGGTCACTCCTGATTCTCAGAGGTCACTCCTGGTTCTGTTCTCAGAAATTGCTACTGGTCAGAGGACTAGATGAGATGCCAAGGATCAAGACCACATCAGTCCTGGGTCAGCCATGTGCAAAGCAACCGCCCTACCACTGTGCTACGTATCAGGCCCACAAGTGAATATCTTGAGATTTTTTTAACTTTTGTCCCCCCACCCCCAAATCATTTTATTGGCCTAATTTTCCACACTTACAATGTCATGGGAGAATTTGCTTCATTTCAACTGCAGCATATCTACAAATCTAAGCTTTTTTAAAAGCTAAGCAAACGCAATTTTAATTAGTGGAAAGTTTTGTACATGTTGATTTTGAAATGCCAATCACACATGAGATGTCAAGCTATATTTCATGTTTAAATTGAAATTTGAAGCTATTGAGTAATTTGCAACTACTTAATTTCAATCAAGAGAACATATTTTCTTTATACTTTAGTAATCTGAATACTTAAAGACTAACATGAAACAGAAAAAAATGATAATATTCACTATGTCTCTGAGTGCTTTCAAGACTTAAAATATAATTTTCTCAGAAAAAATATTTGTTTATGCATCATTCCTTTCTTTCATTCCCTACCATCTTTTTCCCCTACTACCTTTTCATTTAAATTTGGACTACCAACTTAAAATTGAGCAAATGTAATAAGTTTCCAAAATCAGAAGGCTGCTGTGAATCACTTTGAGTAAGAGAAGAAAAACAAATGAATTATAGCCAGAATTAGGCTTTGGAATTGAAATTACAAGCACTTTAAGTAGTAATTATAGTATGTGGTCCAAGGATCCTGCTGCTTGGGTCCATTAACATTGAAGACCCTGCTGAATTATGAAAATGTTCCTAAGAGCTACCATTTTTACGGAAAAAAAAAGAAAGATGATGAAACACACCCCCAATTCCCTCACCAAATAAAAGGTCATAGAAAACTCAATATTTATATTGTAGTCTTCAGAAAAATTTCAGTCGGACAGATATATTTTATATTTCACATGTTAAAAGTAATCTTAACATGAATAGGCTGAGTAACAGAAAACTCCATTAAATAAACCTGATTTTAAATTCCATCATCAACAGAAAATGCCTCGGTACTCCCAAAGTAATAAAGTCAAGAATTCTTTCTCTGCAATTCAGAAAAGTACCCCAGATCAGGTGAAAGTTGCATACAGAAAGGCTGATTTCATTTCAAGTGAAGGAAGGTCCAGGGGTGAGATATGAGACAGTATCCCCAGTGATATAAACACTGAAAAAGAGGTTACATAGCTTTGCACTGGAACTGTCTAAAAAAATGTGTCTGATAAATACAGTGTTTCTCTTTTTTTAATGATGGTTTCCTTTCAATATTATTTTCTTTCTATTGAATTGCTTTAATTCTACTAGTTGGCCCTGTATCCTTCTTTGTGCCCCGTTTTTGTTATTTCCATATGTACTCACCTTGAAATTCCCTGAGGGCCCACTAGGGGCATATGAATCATAATTGAGAAACAAAAGCCTAAAAGATTTCTATATTTACTTCCCACCACTGCCACTATATGAATCTGTGCCTCCTTGAACTTTGTAGTGATCTTATTGAAAATGCGAAAACATTCTGTATTGAGCTATATGAAATATCAGGGCCAAATTAAGTCTTTCTTTTAAAAGTTGCCTTGTTTATAACTAATGTTGCATAATGACTTAGAAAAATTTCGCATTTGGAGTGCCTTAGTTATTTTTTTTCATTTTTCATATTAATAATTTTTATTTTGACCAAAGTGGATTAAAAATCATTCACAATAGTATTTCAGGTACATAGTGACATTGAATCAGGGGCATTCCCACCACCAATGTTGTCCTCCCTCCACCCCTGTTCCCAGCATGCATCCCATACAGCCCCTCCTTTGCTTCCCGGGCTGCTAGTACAAGTGGTCCCTTCTGTGTTTAGCCTGTTGTAGATTGGGTATCATTTCTGTTTTAGTTGGCTTTGGATTTGGTGTTCGAGTCTGATCATTTTTTATTTCTACTCAATGTTCACACAAGTGTTTGGTCTTGGTGCCTTCCATTATTTCCCCCTCGATTTGATAGACAGACAAGATGGTTCAAGTTATGTATTTCTGTTTGAAGGTAAGAGGAAAAAGAAAAAAAGAAGAAGAGAGAAGAATAAAGGGGAGGACAAAAATTCAAACAAACAAAGAAAACAGAAGGGGT